>BHDV01011788.1:60288-85974 GCA_005406045.1 Adoxophyes honmai
GGGGGGGGGGTGCCTCCTACAATATCCGCCCCGGGTGTCACCCATGCTAGCTACGCCACTGAATATGATATAAATTTAAATTAGCCGATATTGGAGTATAAAGGCAAATTTGTATGGGCTTTGTCCCCACTCACCAACAGAAAGAAACATGTCTCATTTAATAGATCTTGGCAAACTGAAGATTTTTTAGTATGACGAGGATCACCCTATGTATCCGGTTTTCTTGGAAAACCGTGTTTTGTTTTTAGATATTTCATAGAAAATTACAGGGAGAAGGTTAAAGAAATATTATGTTACTAACAATAATTCCAAGAAAATCCTATACATAGGGTGATCCTCGTTGTACTAAAAAAATCATCAGTTTGCCAAGATCTATTAAATGAGACATGTTTCATTTCTGTTGGTGGGTGGGGACATTTCTGCCCATGGTCCTTCAAAAAGGATGATTTTAATCTATTGCTAGTGGTAAAATGATTAAAAACTTGAAATTCAGAAAGATAAAATATAATTATGTACTTAATAATTAATTTTGTTTCAAGATTTTATAGCACATTGCTGCATTGCATTATCTACTAATATTTAAACTGTCTTAAATGTACTGGCTTTTGTAAAAGTTCTTTCGCCAATATTTAGGAGAGTAGTCATGTATACAGAAGCTAATGTTTACCAATTCTGTTTACGGACATTTTACAGACAATGAATAAAATCTATCAAAACAGGAATGTGAATTCTGAATTCACACAACAAGTAAACAAAACTAATAATAACAGTCTTGTGCAGTTTGCAATCCGTGTAGGTACTGCACAAAACAGCTACCATTTTCATGGTACAGTTTGAAGCCAACAAAACAGAAAACCTTCACCAATGTCTCAAACTAACATTCAATAACTGGTTATGACTAGAAATTGACTACCAGTGTTTATTAAGTGTTAAGTTAACATATCCATGTCTTTAGTGATTGATAATTATGCATCCAAAGGTTAAGTTAGCAACAAAAATTAGCTGGTGTGTACTTATGCAATTACAATAAAAAACTTTTAGAATAACCTAGCCAAATAAAACAATCTGACATTTGGCATAGTTGATAATGGTCAATGGTCAACAAATAATGAAGCATGGCTGCAGTTTAGTATGCAATATTACCTCGGTAGCTTCTGATTCCACAAACCGCAGGATGTCTTCCCGTTCTTTATCAGTAATCATAGGCTCCTTGGGTAAGACCGTGCTGGTGACCAACTGCTGGCTGTCAGCTTTAGACTTTTTACCACGACGTGCTTTCGGTGCTCGCGGTCCCTCATCGTCAGAGTAATCGCTGTCATCCTCGTTCGGTCTTTTTGGAGTCGGCGTCGGCTGATACAAAAAGAAGATAGCGTGTTAAATAATATCATTTAACACGCCATTCGCGTAAGATTTGTTAATGTTACTCACTTTAAACGACAACAATTCCCCAACATCCATTTTACAGTTTTTCTGTAATACACGGATTTCTTAACATTCAGTATTTGTAATTAGTACGTAATTAATAATTCTAAGAAAATAAACACAGACTTAAAGACCCAATCTATCGATCCAAATGCCAGTGTTAATTTACTTTATTTTATTAAAAGCAGGTATCTAACGCGAAAAAATTAACTGTCAGAATGAGAGCATTTTTTTTACTTCATCAGTAGGCGAAGGAAATAAAGTCCATACATCCAATTTGGTGATTCAATTGCTTTCACTACTTAGCGTCCAACTATTTTTTGGTTCTATAAAATAATATAATACTTTTTTTCATGTATCGTATTTAACACAGTTGGTCTTTTTTTTAATTTCTAAAAAATCGGCCAAATGTGACTCGGACTCGCGCTCGAAGGGTTCCATACCGAAAACAGAAAAAAATCTTATTTTTCGTATGGAAGCCCCGATAAATACTTGTTTCAATTTAATTAGACTATTTACTTTTAAAGTAGACATACAACTAAATATTCTGTGAATGTTTTAACCTTTTCGTTCCGGCTGGCGAGTTATCTCGTCTTGTGCGATCTGCTCTCAGGTCCGGCTGGCGAGATAACTCGTTTTGAAAAAACTGTCACTACATCCTAGATTAGTCCAATCGAAAGTCACTTGCACAGCCGGACACATTGCTTCCTGTACCGTTATTTAGTCTTGATCCACATTTATTTGCTGCAGTTATTTTTATGTTGCCAACTATACTAGAGACCTTTAGGTACTTAAAAGATGGTAAACAATCTTGACGTGTCTTTTTATTTAAACATACACTTTATAAATCAAAATCTTTACGTTTTACAATTTAGGTATGAAAAAATCATTTACTTATTAATTGAATTGTATATTGTAACGATTTTCATTTTTAGACTGTGTATATCAATAAAAAGACATGTCAAGATTGTTTACCATCTTTTAAGTACCTAAAGGTCTCTAGCATAAGTAGCGAATAAACTTATTCTAGTAACATCCCAGAACCCATTAATTTAAACGGTTCGAACTTAGCCAAGATTATATGGCACGTTACCCTTAATTTGGCAATATTAGCCAACGAGTTATCTAGCTTACCGGCTCTGAAAAGCGTTTTACGTAGACAAGTTAACTCTCCTACCAGCCGTAAGAGCATCATTTCTGTGAACGAGTTAACTCGCCTACCGGACTGAGGAGGGTTTTGTGTTTGGCCTTGCCAGAACGAAAGGGTTAAGAGTCTACCTGTCGCAGTTTTTATATCGACCCAAAAACACCAAAAAATCTAGATTGGTGTATGGGAACCCCCTATAAACAAAATATTTTAGCGTCAATAGAAATACATAATCTGTAAAATTTTCAACAGGCTACCTGGCATATTTATGTTTACGCGGGATTTAATCACGGTATTTTTTAATTACCTCTCGACGTTTCAGCCGCGTTACAGCGACCTTGGTCACGAGTTGACTGAAGCGGAGCTCGATATTTGTTTGGCAGCCCGGGGTTCGTGGGACACAGCCTGACCACAGACGGACAGATCATCTGTGGTCATGGACAGATGGATAGTAGTCTCAGTACTAGTCCCATTTCACCTTTTAAAGCAAACTTCGACAAGAGGGCTTGTTCATACCTATTAATCGACAAAATCCAAAAAAGACAAAAAGGCGATCTCTTTTCAAAATTAAACTCACCCCTAGGGCAATCATTGTACTTACTGTCAAATTTCAAGTCAACAGTGTTTGTAGTTTCTGTGATAATCAGCTGTGACTGGCAAACAGACGGACTCAGTCGCATCTAATTTGTTGTAACCATTACGGTACAGAAGTCCGATTAAGGTAAATAGGTAAATAAATCACAATAAAGACAATGAAAGACATTATGACACTAATCTAATTTAATATTACATTATTTCGAAAAAATATCGATTTTTACAATGTAAATAAATATGCTAAGTCATATCAAATTAAATGTCTTACAGCTAAACTTATCATATTACCAATATTTTCATCACTGAACTCATTTCAATTGAAAGTCCGCTGCAGTCTTTTGTGAGCTGATTAGCGGCGTAATAAGCCTCGTGCTATGCTAGCTATGGCTAGCGTATCTGTAACAAACGTCTTATATGTAACAATGTATTACCGAGTTATTGTCAAAAAACCAATCTTAACCTTTTTTCCAAGATGGCGGAAAACCCACATAGGAAATCATGATCGACAATTTCAAGTTAAGCTTTTTTGGGCATTCTCTACGTCATATCAAAAATTCAGCTTTCTCGGTTCATTTGCATTTCTTTGCCATTAATTGCTACGTAATGACAGTACTATTTTTAGGGATCGAAATTTGCATGCTGCGTGCTGCGCCCGTGACAGCGGCAGTGTGGCATTTGTCAAAATACCACAATTATAAGATCAGATCAATTATAAGATCATAAGCATAACATCATAAGATATTGAAACTAGATTAAAAGCGGGAAATAGAATGAATGGAGCACTTCACTCTGTTGTGAGTCGTCAGGACATTTCTAAGAATGCTCGTCTGGCTATTCACAACGGTGTGCTAGTACCTACTTTGATGTATGGCAGCGAGAGTTGGGTGTGGCAGAAGAGACATGAAAGTAGAGTGAATGCAGTCGAGATGCGTTCTTTGCGAAGCATGAGTGGTATCAAACTTACTGATAGGGTGCGTAATAGCGTGATTAGAGAGAAGTGCGGTCTGAAAGAGAGTATTGTAACAAGGGTAGAGAAAGGTATGCTGCGTTGGTTTGGGCACGTGGAGAGAATGGATGAAGCAAGGATATGTAAGCAAATTTACAAGGGAAGTGTGTTAGGGCAAGTCGGTCGAGGGCGCCCTCGAAGAACGTATATCGACCAGATCGGCGATGTACTAAAGGGAGGCCAAATCAGGAGTACCCGAAACCGTCGAGCGTGTATGACGAGAGTGATGAGTGTTAGTGAAGCGAAGGAAGTATGTCAGAATAGAAGCGAGTGGCGCTCTGTTGTCTCTGCCTACCCCGCAGGGAATAAGGCGTGACGGTTATGTATGTATGTAAGCATAACATATCTCTTCGACACCAATATACATAAGCAAAGATTGTATGTATATGTTATATGTACTAGTTATTAGATTGGAAAATAAAAGTAAAGACTTATAATATTAGTAGGACAAAAGAACCAAAATGAATAAAAACTTAGCTAGCAAGAGTTCAAATACAAAAACTAACTTGAAATTTGAACTGCAAATTCAAGTTCCGTTTTGAACACTCTGAGCATGCGTTGCTCTCCCAATTCAAACCCAACAGGCAAGCCCCACATCGCAGGGCAACCCAGGAATACCTGAAACATACAAAGGTTGTTAGAAAAACACAACTAATTCAGCCAAGTGTATTGCTGGGAGGAGACCGTACCTAGTTAACATCAAATCATCAAAGCGTACAGTTGACCCAAATACCGACCAGGTAAAACTTTAGCTCTAGGGCTTTACCCTAGATCACATTCCCATAGGAAAAACAAGTTTTTTGGACATTCACAATAAGATTGGTTTATCAACCACAACTAAAATCTCTGAAAATAAATGTGTAACTATATGGATAACTATATGACCCGTGTGGTGCCGGGTTAGAATAGCACTTCCCCCTTTCTTCCCGTGGGTGTCGTAAGAGTTTTAAATATGCAGCAACTAAGCCTTCTTTCCATTCGGTAACGTGAACCTTAATTACATTCTGAACAATTAGGTTAGATTTTATAATGCTATCCGACATTTGCTAAGGTATGCCAATTAATACAATTAACGAAACACTAAATGACGTCGAAAGAAAATTCGAAGGTAATTAATTTGCATTAACAAATTATCAAGTCATTAGTTGGAAATTACATCAGTGCGGAACTTTGATTTGGGATATACTTAGCTCAAATTCAAATAAAAGTATGTGATAAAAACTCAGGAAGTTAATAAATAGCCAAATATATTTCACCGAAATATTAGTATACCCTCTGTAAGCCTGCACCATCTGTGAACTAACCTCTCTCGTGCCTCATCCACTGGAAACTTAACAAGTTACAACAAGAGATGGCGCTATCCTATAATACCAATAAAATAAATTTATATATAATATGTAGTTATTTTCATTTATTCTTACTTTTTTTCTCCAACCGCAGGAATTATCAAAATATTTGTTAAACAGTTCTACACCACCCACCATTACGATCAGTAAAACATTGTAGAGCTTAAAATTATGTAATACATAAGAATATAATTCTCAATTGTAATAACTACCTTCAATCTTTTGTATATCCAGAGCAAGAATCCTTGTTTTCCAACATTTGAACATATTTCTGGTCTGAACTGTGTCATATTTTCTAATATGGCTATAAAAAAAAACAATAAATTAAATTCGGTAAAGAGAAATAAATTTATTAAATTATTATATTTGGCCGCTAAGATAAAAATCTGGTTCCTAGGGTTCCGTACCTCTGTAAAGAAATCCTTCTAGGATCACTTTACTGTCCGTTTGTTTGTCTGACTATTTGTCATGATCATGACCCTTTTTATCAAAAACGCGTGAACATTAAAAACTTTCAAATTTATACCAAATTTTATCACAGCTTTAGGGTGCGGGCCCTTATAGCTGTGATAAAATCAAAACGTATTGATTGAACCAAATGAGAATAAAATTTAGTCTTGATTTTTACCGCTTTTTTTTCCAAAATTGTAAATTTATTTTTGAATTTGAATTTTTATAATTTTGAATGGCAAAAAATCTTTTGTTTATACAAATTTATTTTTGCAGTTAGTGTGTTATGTTGATGTACCGGGACACTGTTTGGGACAACGGCAAAGTTAAGTTTTTCTTTAAATCCGCTGTTTGATGGTAAGGATTGGTTAACATCGACTAATGTTGCATAGGTATATAATGGTACGGAACCCGTCGTGCGCGAGTCCGACTCGCATTTGGCCCGTTTTATATTATTACCAAGTATATTCTGAACAGCTTCTTTCTCATCAGGCACTTGTTCGTCCAGTCGGGACAGGTTGTGTATCAGTAAGACGGGAGCTTCAGCTGCCACCAACGCATTAATGAGCACATTCGCCCCTTCCACATTTTTGTGAAGAATATCAACATCAGTCAGTTCCTGGAAACCACAAGAAATACATTTTTCGTCTTGTTTTCAAAATAATTGTGCTGGCACTTAAATAAAAACTGCTCTCGAAACTCACTCCATTAAGCGAGCTCTGAAGACCGTTAGGTAAGGATTTTTGAAATTCATCCGAAAAAGGCTTACGCAAGACTAATTTCATAACGCATCATTTGCCTTTGTATTGCCTTAACTTACCATGATTTTTGGGACTTTGCCAGCTATAAGTTTTTTTTATTACTGCTCTTAACTTCATGTTTTGTTCTTAAAGGCTATAGTCATGAGGATGTTTTCTTAAACATTTTATTTATTAATTTGAAATCGTTACTACTGACGATAAAAAAATATTTTAACGAACGCAATAAATGCGCCACAGCCTAAACATCAAGAGAATAAATTTTACTTCACTCACCTGCAAGAGCCGCACAACTTTAGTAAAAATATCAGTATTAACGTGTGAAAGTAATTCTGCCAAGCAATTGATACATTTCAGCTGCACCAACAATGGGTACTGCTCTGGTACTGTATTTACTGCAACAAGGTCCTGAAAAGTGGAAATACTTTATTAGTCTCTGCCACCAAATATGTTTTCTGTTTTTACTGAATAGTGTTCCGTGTGGTGTCGTTTTTAGAATAATACCTCTCCATTTCTTCTAAGGATGTCGTAAGAGGCGGCTAAGGAAATAGGTTAACGTATAGTTTAAGCGATAGGCTAGCAACCTGTCACTATTAAGCTATTGTTACACATGCTCTAAAATAGCATGCCAAAAAGATTGCGTATGCTTGAGTATGCTCAATACCAGCATGCTTATGAGCAGTTTACATTTGCTAGCAATAGGCATGCTAGTTTTAAGTACGCTCCTGAATAAGCATGCTCAAATCCTGTTTAGACGCGCTTAAAGAACGCCCCCTTCCACCCGCGCCGCGGGTAGCATGCTCAAAAATTGCACTCCTATCGATTTTTAAGGAAACTCAAAATGAGCATGCTAATTTTGAGCAACATTCCGACACACATGCTACTAAGTAGCAACTGCTCAATAGAAGCATGCTTTCTTGCTTGAAATGAGCATGTGTAACAGTAGCTTTACAATTGCCAACTTAAAACCTAAAAAACATGCTAGAAGTTACAGTAGCTATATGTATAGCGTTTCGTGTCCTCTGCCGACCCCATTTGGGAACACAGGGCAGGGGTAATGTATGTGTGTTGATAATGATAATCAACTCCACCTCCTACGAATCCTAAATTGAGTCTATATTAGGTGGTATAAAACTGATTATCTACTTATTATTAATTATATAATAATAATTAATACTTTACTATGTACTACTTTACTCCTAATAATGTACAGCATAAATTTTGACCTAAGTACCTACACATTTGCTGTGCCGAAAATTGATGTTGCTTTCGTCCCGAGCTCCCTGGTAGCGCGGTTTAACCCCTCCCCCCTCCTTTTCTGTATTCCCTTACTAAATCTAAATGATTTCAAAATAGGAAAGTTAGGGATTAAGGATGGGAGAGGTTAATGTAGGCATTAGGCCACAAGCTAGCTATACCTTCTTTCATTCATGTTTTTCTAAAAACTATGAAATGTAACGTAATCTTGATTTTGACTAAGTAACTATTTATGTGCTCTGCCTGCCCCACTTGGGAATAAGGGCGTGATGTTTATGTATTATCTGTGTATAAGTTAGAGAATAATTTAGGTACTTACTGTGATTGCAGCTTTTTTTATTTTATGTAAAATAAATACACTTGGGAGCAAAGAAATCGAGCCACCCCTGCAATTTTTACGGCAATGCTAATTGTATAAGCCCCCGTTCCCACCGTGTCGGGCGCCCGAACGATTTTTAATCAGGTGTCGTAGCCGCAGTACATTTTATATGAAGCTGTTCACACACGAACGACACGAATCGTGAAATTATGAAAGTAAATGATTTTTTCATACCTAAATTGTAAAATGTAACGATTTCGATTTATAAAGTGTATGTTTAAATAAAAAGACACGTCAAGATTGTCTATATTGTTTTAACTACCTAAACAAATCTACTATAGGCCCAGTAACGAGCACAACTTCTGTCTTTCCTTCTATAGAAAAACCGGCCTAGACCATACATAAACCACCTCCATATGCGGCTCGTTCTTCGATGCAGCATTGTGAAAATCACTCTCTAGGCCTTCGGTAGACCCTCTCCCTATTGCCGTTTCCAAAAAAAAAAACAATCCTGCACTCGTCAGAAAAAAATATAGGTTTCCATTGCTCATGTGTAAAATTTTCATGTTCCTGAGCAAAGCGAAGTCGTACTTGACGGTGGCCCCTGGTGAGTTTAGGGCTATCCGCAACTTTGTGTGAAGTTAAATTCTTCTATATAAGTCTCCTTCTAACATTCCATGGGCTAATGGACACATTTCAGGTCTCTCGGAGCTTCTGCTGAAGCTGAAACTGCATTGAGTCGTCGATTTGCGTAGCGAGTTGACAACAATGAAGCGGTTATCTTGCTCCAATGTGGAGCGAACCCGACCAGTTCCAGGCCTTCAGGGGAAAGAACCGGTCGTTCAGAATCTCTGGAACACTCATTGAACTGACAATCGCATCAAGTGCAGTTGTCATGCCACTTCACGTTGACCCAATCCTGTTTGCAACAAAGCAACTGTTTGGGCTGCTTCAGATGGGGTAATATGCATGTTTATTTATTTTTTTATAAAATATAGCAGGTATCTGTCTAGATGACGTATTATAACCAAATGATTTACATTTACACTTAAATAAAAAAGTTTTGTACTTAATGATGTGGCACAATCATAAGTGCACTAACGAGCTATTACAAGGGAGTATTTTTTATTGCCTTCAATGACGGGAAATATGTACTCATCCTCACCATTAATATTAAAAAAATGTGTCATTCGATAGATGATGAAATTACCTTTCATGTGGTATTCCAATTTTTATGATAACACTTAAGACCTCTCTATACAATTAGCATCGACGTAAAATTGCAAGGGTGGCTCGATTTCTTTGCTCCCAAGTGTATTATGGAAATTACTATTAGGAATTGATTGAGGTAACTTAATAACAAGCTTTAAATTAAAATAAAAAGTTTTACATAATATATATTTTACATAATAATAATCACAAGCAATTTTCCAAAACCAAAAAACATACCAGAACATACACTAGCAGATCAGATCACAGTCATGCACAGGAACAACAGAAACCAACACATGAAAGAGAAAGGATTAAACTGTTATTGTTTAAGCTCAAACAATAGGCAATATGTGTGTAATTTTAATAAGCCAACTTTTTTTACGCCAAGATTTGACTGCCAACGAGTTTTAGATATACCTACCGGGTGTCCCAAAGTTATGGGCCATGAAGGGGAAGTACCTTAAATATCGTAGATAGTGTATTTTGCTCAAAGAAGACTTTATCTTATTTTTAAAAGTTAGTAATTCTGCATTCATAGATTTTCTAAAAATTACTTGCTTCGTCTGGGAATCGAACCAACTCAAATGTCAAAAAAAAATCATCCTGTTTTTATGATGTCAATCGAAAGAATAGCTAAAAAATAATAACTCTGCTTAAGTAACACAGTATTTTAAAAGAAAGGAACAACGTGAATCAGTTTAATCAAGTTAAAAACATACATGTAACTGTTGTAGTTAATGAAGTGGGTATTTTTGTGCAAATTAAAATAATTAAATGCTCAAAATGTGATCCCTCTTGTCTTACACAAATCACCAATCTTTGATGAGTCTGCTGCCTGTTGATCCTCGGACCTTACCCCATTATTTTTTTTTCCTTTTGGGGATACGTAAAAGATATGCTATACAAAAAGCGATACGAGAACGTGGGCGAGTTGCAAATAGAACTGTGCAATATCACATTGAGTGTCCATCATAAAATTATTAGAAAATCAACAGGCAGCGGACTCATTAAAATATTAGCGATTTGCGTAAGACAAGAGGAATCAGAATCACATTTGGAGCATTTAATTAAATAATTTACACAAAATTACCCACTTAATTGACTACGACAGTTTCATGTATGTTTTTAATTTTATTAAACTGATTAATTTTACGTTGTTCCTTTCTTTTAAAATACTATGTTACTTCAGCAGAGTATTTTTTTTTAGCTATTCTTTCGATTCTGATGATTTTTTTTTGACATTAAGTCGGTTCAATTCCCAGACGAAGCAAGTAATTTTTAGAAAATCTATGAATACTGAATTACTAACTTTTAAAAATAAGATAAAGTCTTCTTTGAGCAAAATACACTATCTACTATATTTAAGGTACTTCCCTTTCATGGCCCATAACTTTGGGACACCTATACAGGTTGGCCGGAAATTGTGACCAGTGGTCGGGTAAACGCGTCTGAAAACCGGCAGTAATTTTTTTATGGATATTTTTTTATGTAAAAAAAATTACAAAAATCTGAAAATATTGCCCAGTCTTTTGTACGCTGGTTGTAAGTCAACCGCGTACCATCGCAATGTCGACCGATTGCATGTGCGTACGCTCCGACTGACGGGACGTGCGTACGGGATCTAAAGATCACAAGGTCAATAATGAAAATCATCAGGAAATATTTTACGGGGCTTTTTTTGAGGGTTCCATACCCAAAGGATGAAAACAGAACCCGATCACTGAGACCTCGTTGTCTGTCTATCAAATACTAAAATGAAAAAAAATAAAAATTAAGTCAGGCTCCCATACAAAAAACATGTTTTTTAGCTGTTTATGGTATGGAACCGTTTGTGCGCGAGTCCGACTTGCACTTCGCCGGTTTTTTTAATGTTCTGTGCACATCATTGTTTAATTTAATAATTTAATACATTTTTTGTATGCTGACTTTTCAAGAAGGATTCAGTGTTATGAACTATTGAATAAAAAAAGGATGCATATTGCCTATTGTAACTACAGCACACTTATAAAGAAAGCAATAAAACTTATTTTTCTTACCTGCAGAGCTTCATGCAAATCTAATTCACTTTCCATAAACTTCTCAGGTCTGCCAGGGAACTTTGATCTCATTTCTTTATTCCATGATGCTTTTTTTTCACATGTTAAAACAAGATTTTTTACTTCATTTTCATCTAGTTTTGGACCCTGTATAGATAGATAGATAGTGGGCATTAAATTGTTTAGCATGTCATATGTATAATAAATTCGGAGACCTAAATTAATGTGTAGTATTATCCAGAATACCTCATTAGCCTCAGATCTCACAAAACGAGCCGCATTTCTCTTTTTGCCTTTTTTCTTAGGCAATTTTGCTGTGCTGCTGCTGGTCACCTTCGGTTTTGTGCAAGGTAACTCTTCTGACATTTGTGATCCTTCATCAGAGTCATCACTGTCATCTGCATTCTGCCTTGTTGAACTTGGAGTTGGCTGTTAAATAAAGATAATAAATAAAGGCACAACTAAATAGCCACTAAAATACATGCATAGGGAGATACTATGTCAACTGCTAAATGTTGTATTTTATTGTATTTAGTTAAAAAAATAGAACACTAACTCGCTTTGACTTGCCTGTATAGTTAGATACCTTTTAAACTATGGAACACACTTCAAGATGTTTTATTGGCATAACACATTGTGGGAAAGTCCCCAATAGAAAGATCTCTCTCTAAGCAGATGTTATGCCTGGGGACTGAAGTCCACAGAGAGAAAGTTGAAAGTTGTATTTAAGCAAATGATCATTGAAAAATCTTTAGGATGATGTTGGATTGTTTAGAAGTACCTAGTAGTGTTTTGTAGGAAGAAAAATACCAGAAAAAATTATAGTGATTAATTACTTAAGAGTATCAAAAAAGTACTGAATACTACTACTATTGTGTCTATCTAAAGTTAATGAGAATAATAAAGTAGAAATGATTAAATTTATGTTTCATATTGCTTTCAGTTTTGGTCAATATTTTTAAGTCTAAGGATATATTTATAGCATCACGATTTTGTGATGGAATTTCGAGTCTAAAATATTCAGAGTTACTTTACAACTTATAGTCTCGACAAAATAAGTTAGAATAAATATTTCCAAATTTCATTTGAATATGATGATTACACTCATTTGAAATACAAGGGCTTCTCCAATTAAGACCAATTTACTGAAGTAATTAATATTATGAACGAAATATTTACAACGAAATCAAACGAAAAAGTATCATACTTACTTTACAGGACAAATCGTCAACATCCATTTTATATTCTTTCCCAACTCCAAACTTTGTTGTTTTCTTACTATTTTATGTTCAACAAAAGATATTGTCGTGTTAGATATAACAAAAAAATGCCTAAAATCAAAACACTGAATATAATTAAATATGTGCAGTGCAGACGCCAAACACAACAAACAAACAATCATAGATAGAAACCATAGAATAGATAGATAAGATAAGATAGCATAGAGCCGTCTTCTATGTCTTGTTTTTTCAATCAAACATTGGTTTCAGTCAGGCTGTGGCTGTGCCTTTGTGCCATAGACCTTGTCTCATTGATGAATGAGGAAGGTACCGGACGGTACCTAACATGATCTCACACTTGGGAAATGTTGATTTATTAATATAAACCATATCCGAGGCAATAAAGTCCTTTTTTCGTGGAACCCTACATAGAGGCAAGTTGAGTACAGATGAAATAGCTACAATAGTGTGGTGTGTCCCGCTCACTCATCTTGCCACTCTTGCCAGCCTAAATAAATGTTAGAGCAGGCTGTAGACTTTTTGTCTTTATCATTTGTATGGGATTACGTGACAGAGAGA
This sequence comes from Adoxophyes honmai, assembly GCA_005406045.1. Lineage (NCBI taxonomy): Eukaryota > Metazoa > Arthropoda > Insecta > Lepidoptera > Tortricidae > Adoxophyes > Adoxophyes honmai. The sequence continues at coordinate 73,635 of BHDV01011788.1, forward strand.
GCGCTATATTAACTTGTTTCCGTGAATGGAGTGAAAAGCCTGGAATACATGTTGGCCGAGACTTAGCGAGTGTACGCCAATTTAAAATCTCGCAGAATTAAAGCCCCTGATCGACAGGCGAGTAAAACCGCCGGTTTTATGGCTCATCGGTAAAGCTCGCCAGTGGATCACTGCAAAACCGCGGTATTAACCAGTTAAAACCTGTTAATTAATACCGCGGTTTTGCAGTGATCGACAGGCGAGTAAAACCGACGGTTTTATGGCTCGTCGGTTTTACTCGCCTGTCGATCAGGTAAACAATGGTGTGGCCGACAGCGAAAAACATAAATAGAATTTGAGATGTTTATACTTTTGAAATTTAAGAGAAACCGATTTTCTAAAATATTGCTATATATTCAACATATACATACATATTCTCACGCCTGTATTCCCGAGAGGGGTAGGCAGAGCACATGAATTCAAAAATTCAGTGCCACGTTTAGCAAATTCAGGGTAACCAGATGGTTAAACGTGATATCGCAGTGACAGGTTGCTAGCCCATCGCCCACAATACACTAACCCTTTCCCAGAGTCGACTATATATATATAGTAGTTATATTCAAATGATGACTAAATAGTTTAATTTGTTGACTACTAACTCTTTAAGGATATTAAAATATCGGAATACTTTTTAACGAAGAGAAAACGGTTTTCTTTGGGAACATTAATTTATTGCACTGGTATCACCGTTACAACTCACCTGGATTCTCATCTGCGGGCCGCTTGAGCGTTAATTTTGTTTAAAATTCGTGAAGTGAAGGAATTATTTTTTAAAGGAATAAATAACGATAGTAGGGAAAATTGGTAATCTGTGATAGAACATAATTATTTAAAAAGAAAGAAAAGGGAAAAATGTCAAGGTTTGACCATCTCATTGATGATGCAAATCAACAGTTTATAATTTTATCTGGGGGCACGGCCGTGCCCCCACCAAGCCGAGCAAAAAAGCGTCACGGCCGTACCATCCTTTTCTCGAATACTTCTTTTCGTACGTTTAGTGTATTCATTTCGATGGCGCAGTCGTTAACGAATTCGTTTGCGAGTTGTCGCGGAATGTATGGAGACTTGTCGGCCGTGGCAGTTGTGCAAACGTTCCGCTGGCGGCGCTGTCTCGCTTTCCATACAATTTTGTGATAACTCGCAAACGAATTCGTTAACGACTGCACCATCGAAATGAGTACACTAAACGTACTGGTGATGAGAGTGAGTGTTTCAGATGTTACGCATACAGAATAATAAATTAACCATATTGGCTCGATATTGGGGAAAGAAAGTTCGCGCAGCGCTTTTTTTAATTTAAGAAGAATCATTATTAATTTGATAAATTTTAAGTTAATCGGATTAAAAGCTGGATAAAGCCTTAAAATTGCATTTATTTTATAAGTATTTTAAAAATGATTAATAAACATTAACTTAATTTGTGTAGGCTGATAGTAGAGGTACTTGTCAAAAAATTTGAAGAGTGTTTGCTGCAAAATTATTTCGAGATGTTTTCTGTATTTTTAGATTTTTTATGATATTCCTTCCTATTTTATATTATTAAATATCCACTCCAATGAGAAATAAAAAAACCTTGTTTTTTCCAATTGTATTATTATGTAGGTACTTGAGATGAAATTACAAAAGAATTTTCGGGACACCTTTTCTCCTAAGATAGAATGATGAGCTCGGGTTTCTGCAAAAAAATCAAAGGTAGTGGCAGAAAAGTCACAAAAAATGTGTCAGAATTTTGGAGAATTTCTCAACTGTCAAATAAAACAAACATTTTGTAGAATAAATAATATATAATTATAACATAATCGTAAACATTTTTGACAAATTGATTTACCAGAATTAGGTATAGTACCTAATGCAAAGCCTAGTTACGTTATTTTTATTTGCTCACACATCGTTTTCTAATTTTCTCAGATCATTAATTGAATTGCGTACCTACTTATGACAGAAATATTCAAATACATATATCTAGGAATCATCTCACATTTCCTCCGTTTTGAGTACCTACTGTTTCTAAACTTGACTGGTAGTGCTTTTGGTTTGTGAAATCGACCTTAAGAGATTCGATTTCACACAAAATTGATGCGAACTGAGTAAATTATAACAAAAATCTTTAAAAAAAAAATTTTTTGAAAAAAAAATTTTTGAAAAAAAAAACAGCATGCGCATGCATCCTGCGTGCGTGGTCACAGTCATTCAGAGTGTTTATTACAGCGTATTGAAAACGATCATGAAATTTTTCATATCGAATATCGATTTCGTTTGCGAATTATCGCGGAATTGTAATGGATGGAGACGAGGAGACGTGTCGACCGCGGCAGCTGTGTAAACTTTCCGCATGTAGGCGCTGTCTCAGTTTCCATACAATTTTGCGATAATTCGCAAACGAAATCGTTATCGAATCCATGATCGTTTTGACTAAACTAGACGTCAGGTTATTTGAGTAGTCTGCATAATATAATCTATACTGGGTGTCCCAAAGTTATGGGCTTATGGGACATGAAGGGGAAGTACCTTAAATATTTTAGATAGTGTATTTTGCTCAAAGAAGACTTAATCTTATTTTTAAAAGTTAGTAATTCTGCATTCATAGATTTTCTAAAAATTACTTGTTTCGTCTGGGAATCGAACCAACTTAAATGTAAAAAAATCATCCTACTTTTATGATGTCAATCGAAAGAATAGCTAAAAAATAAAAACTCTGCCTAAGTAACATAGTATTTTAAACTTTCTTTTAACAACGTGAAATTAATAAGTTTAATCAAATTAAAAGCATACATGAAACTGTCGTAGTCAAGTAAGTTGGTAAAAATATGACTGAGCTGATGATGATAGGTCAACTTTTTAATGTTTAGGAGTTAAAGAATAATTCTTTCAATACTGAATGCACCTGCAGACTGGAAATTATAATTTCAGTAATTAGTCAGGTCTGCTGCTTCTCAAGCGTTGCATTTCTGCTAATGCTCGTTCATCGTAGGGTTTACTTAACAGTTCAGAGGGTTCTAAGTAAATCAGATAGAGCTATTCCTTCTAAAGCCTTGAATCTGCTGAGAGCTACGTATACCTACTTGACTTTTAACAAACATCTACATAAACAGAAGTTTCCTTTCAGGATATAGCTATTTTGAAGTCGGTTTTTTTTTGTTTAAAATTATTTTTAATCTTTGCCCCACAACGATTCTAATGTTATAATAATATTTCCGATTCCGTTGGTAGGTACCGGAATACCTAACCTACGTTTTGTAGTAGTAGTAGTAGTGTAAAGCCGTTGAGGGTGTTTAAGAACTATTTTCTTGTTCAATGATAGTCCCCTACATCAAAATCTTGCCAAGTTTGATGTCAAGGACTATAAAAAATACTTGCAGAGTTATATGCAGTCGGCTTCGCACTGCAACATGCTCTACTCATCTCGCGCCCTAATTTTCCCTTTCCATCTTTTGACGTCTCTAATTAGACAGTGACAGGCATAGTCTATCTTGCACGTGTCTTTACCCGCGTCTAGCTGTGCTAAGCTGGCTGGTATAACTTATAATACTCAGTTGCAAACGAGAGACTGTTTTAATATACATCCCTACTAATCCATACTAATATTATAAATGCGAAAGTAACTCTGTCTGTCTGTCTGTCTGTTACTCTTTCACGCCTAAACGGCTGAACGGATTTTGATGAAATTTGGTATGGTGATAGATGATAAGTTGATAACCTAGAAATGGACATGGGCTATAAATAATCACGCCATCGTTCTTAGGGGGTAGGCAGTAGGCAGGTAACTAAATTGGGTTAGTGATTTTTAGTCGTTTTGTTGGGACTTTTGCTCCTTCACGCCTAAACGGCTGAACGGATTTTGATGAAATTTGGTATGGTGATAGATGATAACCTAGAAATGGTCATAGGCTATAAATAATCACGCCATCGTTCTTAGGGGGTAGGCAGTAGGCAGATAACTAAATTGAGTTAGTGATTTTTAGTCTAACATCGGGGGTTGGCAGGTAGGTAGTTAGTAGTATTTTAAACCGATTTACATTATTTACTTTTTATATTTACTAAGGAAACATTCGGAGCTATCCATTATGTGCTTAGGTTGCTTTTGAACAAATTTTGATGTTAAGTTGAGGACCGGAACATGATAGTGGGACATTGTTACAGGGGGACTTACAGCCGGGAGAAAACAAAAACACTTAAGCGGACGAAGTCGCGGGTAAAAGCTATCTACTACCTTCTACTAGGTACCTACTCGTATATAAAATAAGTCGGGGTTTCCTTCCTGACGCTATAACTCCAGAACGCACGAACCGATTTCCACGGTTTTGCATTCGTTGGAAAGGTCTCGGGCTCCGTGAAGTTTATACCGCAATATAACCGAAATAAGGCGAAGCCGCGGGCGGAAAGCTAGTAAATAAATAAAAAACATCTGATGTTCTACTAAGCCGCGACGTTAGTCCTTTTTTTAAACTTTGTGGAACGGGATTAGCAGAAAACAATATGTTAACAAATAAATTTCAAATCCATTAGAGTTTACTGTAAGCTGACTGGTGACGCACCATATCTTTTGTGATATCTGTAATGGTCGGAGTACCTGGAACAAAATTAATTCTGTAAAGTGTAATGTAACCATAACATATCTAATCACTTTTGACAACTTTACCACAAGTTATAAATTTGAAAGGGAAATAATAAACCTGGCCGCAACTTTTCTTTTTGGCCGCTTACCTACTCAAACTTATAATTTAATAACTAAAATGATATAGCCTCTAAAAAACTATTTTATCCTCTTTACAACGCCAACCAAAAATGTCAAAGAAAGCGTCAAGTCAAGACCAACAATTATTATTACTTGCCACCTACTAACTCGGCCACGAAATTTGAAACTCATTTTTCTTTAGTAGGTATATTATTCAGATTATTCTTCTCTCAGAGGCTATCTATATCATTTTCCCGATGCTTAGTTATTAAATTAGAAGTTTGAGTAGGTATGTGGCCAAAAAGAAAAATTGCGACCAGGTTTATTATTTCCCCCATGACAGCAACTGGCCATTTGCACCAATCAGACATACAGAAACCTTACTATTGCCCGAAAAGTAGGTTAGGTTAGAACTGCGACCCTTTCAGAAAACCAACTACTGCCAAAAATAAATAAATTAATTAACAAATTATTGTAAGATGAGTTACGTTTTAAACATACCGAGTTATGAAATTAGAAGCTAATACAATTACTATTTTGGTGCCACATCGTAACATTTTAGATTAGAAGTTTCCCGCTTGAATGCATGCCACAAATTTAGATGCTAAAAATAACCACAATCCCGAGTTATATTTACAGTGGCTTACATAGAAGATAATTAGAGGCTAAGATGACATTATTCAGACGACGGTTGATTGCGGCTGAGTTAGTAATTTAGAAGGCAACATAGATTTTTCAAAAGCCAATCGTGGTATTAAAACGAAGTCGGTTTAATTACTACCCAATTTGAAATATTTAACAGTTTATAAATTAATGAGAAACTTTACTACTTAAAACCGCATTCATAGAATAGGGTTTTTGAACATTTTTCAAATATACTTTTAATAAATTCTTCATTATGTAATAAACACGATATATTAGTATTTCCGGATTCTTGTCTGTATTAACAAAGAAAATAAATATTAAAGTTCAAATTCTCAAACTCACGCCAAAAACGGTGTTTGACGTCAAATGCAAGTAAACAAAGGCAACACACAAAGAAGCTGTCAAAATTGTCATGTCAAATTATCAATGTCCACTTTGACCACAGATACCTTTCATGGTATATGACGTCATCAATCAATCGCAAGCGTTTCAGTCACAGATACATTATTAACGACTATTAGAAATTAATAGAACAAAATACTCTAAAAATGCATAATATTTTGAACAAAAGAAAGTGAAATATGTTTAATTTTCCTATAATCTGTTAGGATGGCCACAAATTATAGTTTATTTTTACTGTTGTCAAAGACCCTATTCTAGAGTTAGGTACCTTGTAGGCGCTCGACTCCTACAGACAGATTACACTGTTTTAATTCTTTTAGGTACAGTACAGTAGGTACAGTCCCGGTATTTAATATACTTAGCAAGATTTTAAGTAAGTAGGTAATGGGAGTAATTTGGAGCATCACTTGAAATCTTGCCAAGTTAGATTTCGGGGACTGTACGTACTAAGTTGCGCACAACGTAACGATCGCATGCGATGGAAGACGCTCTCTGTCAAGCTGTTGTGCATAGTTGGTAGAGAAGACATAAAACAGTGAAAACAAGGTTCAGTATTGTTTGAGATCGTTATTTTTTTTCGATGCGGGTTGTTGGTGTAGTGGTCCGTTTACGATCGTTCTAAGGCGTATTGAGAAACTAATACTTTTTAACTTGTACCTGCAATCTGCACTGCAAAATCGAGCTCAGTTTTGATTATATTTAGCATGCGTTGCACTCCTGCTTGGCCGCCAACCGTAAGTCCCCATAACGCAGGGCGACCCACGAATACCTGAAAGTAAATCTTTGCTGGTAAAGTGGTACATAAGACTTTACCGCTACCTCTGCTCAGTCTTTAGCATGCTAGCGCGTATTGGCTGTTTCTTTCATTCTTGTTCAGAGCGGAGTGCGGTCATGATCATGAATCGATAACTAAAGTATTTCGTTTGCGAATTATCGCGAAAATGTATGGAAACTGAGACGGCGCCCCCAAGCGGGACGTTTGCACTACTTGCCCGGTCGACACGTCTCCATACATTTTTCGCGTTAATTCGAAAACGAAATCGTTATATCATTTCATGACCGTTTTGTTTACACTAGACGCTCTAGTAATTTTTTTATAAAATAGTTACCTACTTAGATATATTTTCGGTTCAATATTATGTTTGTATATTGCAGGTGGTAGGAGTCCTACCACCTAAACAAAGTCCACTCCACACCTATACGTTTAATACAGTCGGTAATAAAGTAATAATATTTTTATTTGGACTTTGGACTGATTGTAGCGGCTCCCAAAAATTACTAAATGACGCAAGATTGACTTTCGCTAGCTTCATTATCCAACCTATCCCACCTAAAATTCTATACAGGGTGTCCCAAAGTTATGGGCCATGAAGGGGAAGTACCTTAAATATCGTAGATAGGGTATTTTGCTCAAAGGAAACTTTATCTTATTTTTAAAAGTTAGTAATTCTGTATTCATAGATTTTCTAAAAATTACTTGCTTCGTCTGGGAATCGAACCAACTTAAATGTCAAAAAAAAATCATGCTGTTTTTATGATGCCAATCGAAAGAATAACTAAAAAATAATAACTCTGCTTAAGTAACATAGTATTTTAAAAGAAAGGAACAATGTGAAATTAATCATTTACTTACATCAAATTAAAAACATATCTACCTACATGAACCTGTCGTAGTAGGTACTTCCCCTTCATGGCCCATAACTGGGACACCCTGTATATTTTAGGTGGGATAGGTTGGGTAGTGGGAACTACTCTTAATGAACTTTTTCATAATTGCTACTTATGTTAATTCTCAGCGTTTCTGACAAAATGGTCTTCTTTGAACTAAGTAGTAAAGCACCTAGGTACTATTTGCAGCTTAAATTTTAGTAAGAAAACAGAAATTACGGAAATTCTCAATTTAGTAGTTAGTCGGTAAGTCTGGTCTTAGCTTTTGTGTAAGAATATTTTAATTTGATATGAACTTTGTAGAAGAATTTTATATGAACAGCTAATGAACACTTACCATTTTAGCACCTAAAGCTAACGCTTTATAAACATCATTCCCACTTGTAACTCCGCCGTCCAAGTAAACTTCAACGTCGTAATCCTTCACGGCTTCCACGATTTCCGGCAAAACTTCAATCTACAAAAATCAAGAAAAACTGACAGCCAATTTTCCAAGGCAAAGTTTTTGCAGAAGAACATGTTTATAAGAAGATACGCAGATCTTTATACGTCACACGAAATAAATGATTTATTAAAAACATATTAAAATAGATAGCATATTATTACATACCTACCTATATACATGTACAACATGCCTGATTTTCTGAATGGTGAAAAGGCAAAACAAACGAAACATAATCAAAACCACACTACTTCACGTTTCGTAGTAACTTTTAGCATAATTTTAGGTTTAAATATATGTAGTTGAAAAGGTACAATAGTCGCAGCCGAAAAATGGAAATGAAATAAACAAATGCGATACCTAGAAACGGGATAGGTTAAAAAGACACTGGATCACATTTTAATAATTTTTAGCAGGCTCCAAAACTTCTCCTTGTATTTGGTTTTGATTACAGTTTTTTTTTCAGACAAGATGACTATTAGACGAGCGCAATAACTGTATCCTCGATACATTACATTTTACATTAATGTTGTCTACTTTACCGTAGCTGGCACACCGTCGAGCTGCCTGGCGCCGTGATTGGACACCAGTATGCCTGCACATCCAGCCTGTGCGGCTTTAATTGCGTCGTCTGTGCGAATTATTCCTTTCGCTACGATTGGTAACTTTGTGATGCTAAAAATATAATAAAGTAGGTACAGGACGTGAAAACGCCGTGACCCTTATTTGTACTATCACCGCTTAAAAACTTTACTCGAGTGTGGTTTTTACAGTAGCACGCGGGTGTTTGGGTATTGTCGAACCCTGATAATTCCTATAAAACATACCTACATACATATGTACATCACCATTGTATTCCCGAATAAAATTGGCAACGCACATGAAACACATTACATAAACAAAACCATGACTATATTTCACGGTTCATAGCCCCTTTTAGCATATTTTTTAGGTTTTTAGTGTAAACGCATCTTAATCTTTTTCCTTAGTACAGAAAAAATCGGTATCGGTAAACATGGTAATAATAACAGTGGCCTACCCGGTGATAATTCCTGGTCCACTGTAAGTTATTTTATTTATGTTACTGCTGAATAATAAAAAACATTAATATACGAATATAGTTTATAAAATGAGCCTAAAATAGCGAATTTCATAAAGAATTACATTTGATGCCCAACTAAGTTAGTAATTATGCACACTCGCATACATAACTTGATCTAAGTTCTTACTTTCTTAGATATAATATTTAGTAGCACAAATAAGAACGTTTGTATTAATTAAAAAGTAGTATGTGAGTCTTTCTCAAAAAAGTGGCAACGATGAATTAATTTTGCATTTTTTTAAAAAGTGTGTTTTTCTTCAAATTTTTTTTAGACAATAGCTAAAAATATAATCAAATAACCGAAATAACTTAGAGGGAACAAAATATTTCCTTTAGTTTAGAAGATATAGGTCCTCAAAGTTTTTGATGTACAGGTGAACGACAATTCATAGTCAGGTTATCGACAATGGTCGCAGGTTAACGACAATCATACGTAAACCTAAGCAAATTTCATAACAGGTGAACGACAAGAGGAAGCAGATGATTGATGAGCAAATCAAAACAATTTTAAACTGATATTAAGTGCTTTATTTGATGCGTTTTACGTAACTTATGAAAAAACAACACCCGTAGCAATGTAACAAAAAAATTTTGTTCTTAGGATGGGTCGGGTTGGTTCATAGTATTTATATTACAAAAATCTTACTTTCTTTACTTTTTTCCTATATTCAGCATACAATTCCAGATTATCTTTAATTTTCTTAACCTTCGTTTCTCCTTTTCTCTCTTTTTTGCTAGTATTTCTCCATTTTAGACAGGTGATCGACGTACACGTTATGGACAAAATGACAGTTACAGTATTAATCTTAACCGAAAAGTTTGTTTGATAAATTTCGCATTTACACACATGAAAGTAAACCGCCTTTTACATATTTTAGGCTATTATCAGATAATTAGCTCATACAGAAAACAAAATATGAAAGACAGAATAAAGACAACTTACCCGTTACAAACACCAGATCGCGTGAATGTATTGTTTGTATTTTTTTTCACCGACACATGGCTGACTTGCTACTTCCACCAGCGTTAGCAGACAGTTGCAGCTTTCGTCTCATGCTGGGTGAGATGGATTAGGCGTAATAGAATTCGCACAGGAATAGCGTTTATGTCGTGACAGGTGAGCGACAAAAACTACCGTGGACAAACTTTAATTGCAAATAATTAGCTATGTAGGTACAATTCTTTTATTCGAAATAATAACATTAAATCTTGATCATATAGGTCAGTGAAATATAGAACACAAATAAAAATAAATTGGAAACATATACGAGTTTTTTAGCTCCAAACATAAGTCCCTCGCGTTGGGACACGACAAGTGAACGACAAAACGTAGTGTTAATTATTTTTTTAACCTATTAATTTACATTATTTTTATGTTAAAACATTTGGCCACTATGTAAAAGATGTCTTTTAATTTAAATACACTTTTTAATTACAAGATTAGTGCATGACAAAAAAAAAGTTCTAAGAGAAACCTACTGACAGGTTGCGTTGCCACTTTTTTGAGAAGGACCCATGTCTAAGTTATTAGCGTCGACATTTTTGCTGGCAGCATGGCCGGGACCCGGAGTCCAAAGTTAAAAAAGAGTACACTCAGCTAAATTCATACTTAGCCACGAGTTTCTCATACTAAGGATGTATTCCAATTATTCGTACAAATGAACATAGAATAGTTTACCTTTTCAACCATTTAATATCTTCCCATGTTAAATTTTTGTCGAACAAGTTCTCGACGTATTCGTTAAGACCGCTTCCTCCTCCTTTTGAGTTGTGTATTTTACTAGACATGTGTCCGTCAAAGTTAGCCAATCTACAAATATAATACAATTATTTAATGTTACAATTACAAGGCACAAATCAGTTTTAAGCAGTATTGAACTCTCATAGTTATTGTTAGTTTTGTAATGTTCAGATTGTTCGTCCATCTGTCTGTCTGTCTATCTGTTCGTGACATACCACTACCACGAGTTGTCATCGTAAATGATATTTAGGTTACTGGATGCAGTCTGTGAACTTGTCTTAAAATTCTACGGGAACTATGGTTTTTAATTGGAAAAAAGTAGCCTACATATTTCCTCAGGACTCAAACTATACCCTTACTAAATTTCATCCAAATCGATTCGTAGTTGAAGCATGAAAAGGTAAAATATAGACAGACCCAGAGATTTAACTAGACAATATATTATATTCTTACAAAACGTTACATACATAAAACCATGACTATTTAAGTATTTATATCACAGCCAGGTTTTGCACATTTTTTTTCGAGACAAATGGAGTCGTACGCCTAATTTGTTCAAAACGGTCATGCAGTCGATAATGATTTCGTTTGCGAGTTATCGCAAAATTGTATGAAAACTGAGACAGCGCCGCCAGCGGAACGTTTGGACAACTGCAGCGGTCGACACGTCTTCATACAATTTTGCGATAACACGTAAACGAAACTGTTGCCGAACCGACTCCATCATCGTTTTGAACACACTAGACGTATGGCTTGTAAGCGATAAGCGAATTCCACTCAATCAGAGTTCCAGGCAACAGCTTACTAAATAGCATATCAGGTTACCCAAAGTACTGATCTTGCGCAGATGGATTCCCGGGCAGAGGCCAAGGGTAACCAGCAATTTATTTGCAGTGTTATTTACCTTAAATGGCTGGGTAATGTAAATTTATTCTGAACGTCCGCACGGCGAAGACCAAATAACGGTGTGTCCACCGTTAACGCTATTGCTTTGAACCCAGCTTTTTCAGCTCGTAGTACTAAGTTTTTAGTTACATCCCTGCAAATAAGAACTGTATAAACGCCTGAAAAATGAACTATTGACAAAAACATAAGTTTTCATTGTAAATATTTTAACATTGACTAAAATGCATAATTTACAACACTTTTTTGACAATTAATTTTGAAATGGTCATTTGGAAGGCAATGCTAAGCTCCATAAAAATGGGGGGGGGGGCTCAACAGAGCGGCACGGCACCTCACGCCAGCCAGTCTCCAACAGCTTTATAGGGCTACTTGGCTGCCGGCCCCCTTTTGTCAACAACCCACCACTCACGCATCCGCTGGACGTATTGGCTATGGGTAGGGATGAGGATCGCATTTGTCACGTGGAGTGCCAGTTCGCGTAGTCATCTCCCGAGCGATATCCGATACTCAATTCAATACTTAGGGTAGGTCTGACAGACTCGCGGTGCAAGCAGAGGCAAGTACCTACCAACTTCCAGGAAAGGCTGGTAAACTTACGGCCGAATATGTCGCTAGAATAGCACATTCATCTACTACCCACCCAAGTAGCACAGATAGCTGCTTATCAGCTGAATAACGGATTCCCATAACGCTTAAGGTTGAATAATAATTCACATTTAA
>BHDV01011788.1:88425-102219 GCA_005406045.1 Adoxophyes honmai
ACACGTTAGTATATTGAAATAAACAAACATTTGCGGACCGGGGTTGCGAACATTGTTTCTCTATAGGTTCTATCCTCTATGACAGCAGGCATAGCATATATAGCGTAAACTGCAGACAAATTGGTCGGACCAGTTTTCTCAGGTTTATACCTATTTGGTATGTATGTATGAAACTTCATTATAGCACAAAATGCATGAAAAAAAAAACAGAAAGAATTATATAAGTAATATTTTTGTATGTGTTGTATCGAATAAACTCAAAAAACAGATTCTCTTTCATTCAAATATTCATTCACCTTTAGAACGATAGGTACATTGTCGAAGGCATAAGTGTATGAAAAACATTACAAAATATTTTTTCCGGGGACGATTGAGGGATAAAAGTAACATATGCCCAGCCTTGGGACACGAACTATCTCCACAACAAATATTCGAATTCAGTTCAACGGTCGAAGTGTGAACATACATAGATACAGTCACGACTGTATTCCCAAATGAAGTAGACAAAGCACACTAAACGCTACATACACAAAACGTTGACTATTTCACGTTTTGTGGCCACTTCTAGCATATATTTTTCAGGTTTAAGGTGCCAGGTACAATAGTGAAAGGTTGCTAGCCTGTCGCCTAAATATACCTTAACCTATGTCCTTAGTCGCCTGTTACGACATCCACGGAAGAAATAGAGAGTGGAGTCGAAGTTTGAAAAGATCAAGAAAACAGTAGGTAAGATAGAGTTAATTTCACGTTATTAATATTAAAAGGGATGTACAGTTCATTTACCTCTTGCATTTGCCAATTCTCCGTCAGGATGCGCCATGCGCTGCATCGCCGTGGGCGACACGCCCACCGGCAGCGCCACTTTATGCCCAAGGACAGTGGTGCAGAGATTGCTTGAACCAACCCCGACTAAACATTTCGGATATATCCGTAATCTACGAAAAAAATCAAACAAAATTATCATTTTCATTTCTCAATCTCCTGAAGTTGTTCTTTATGAATAAAAAATAAAATGGCAATAAATGTACAGGGGCCTAAAAAGTAGCAATTTTCATGGTTAAAGTTCCACTCCCTACGATCATGAGTTCATGACATAGGTACCGCTTTTACTTCATCTACAATTCTACATTCATTAATCTCCTCATACATAATATGTAAAAAACAAATTTAAGTTTTATAAAGCGAAATTGTAATAATTTACACAAAATATGTATTTATAACTGGATATAATTATGGTACAGATTGTACAGAAGTATGTACAAGTCTTTAATTGAAGCAGTACTCTATTGTCCAATCAATTTATTATATTATGCTCCACAGATGGCGCCGTTGAGTAACGATGGCTAAAGTGAGAAAGAGCATGGGTTTAGATTTTTACAGAAATCGCCGTGATTTTGTTTAGATGCTGTTCAATAGAAAATGTTATAGAAATTGCTAATTTTAATACTGTATTTACACTCTCGATCTCGCCTCGCTCCTCGCCTCGTGCATCGTCTCGCCTCGCGCTCTCGCCTCGCGTGATCGATGAGAGGTCTGTTCACACTCTCGTGGTGAGTTCAGTTATGGCCGAGCTAGCCAGAATGGAGGATGTCTAAGTATTAGCAGCAACAAGTCTTTGCTTACTGAGTTTTTACTGCAACTTTAAACACCACGCTCGCGTTTGTTGCAAGGTCCTTTGACTCGTGTCCAAAATACCGCTTCGGATGCGAGCGCCGCGTGCGAGGCGCGAGGCGAGCCGCGAGCGTCTATTTACACACTAGCCTTGCGCCTCGTCTCGCGCCTCGTTTGTTTTTGTAATTGTATTTTTGTAACATACATAACAAACAAAAATACGATTACAAAACAAAAGGGTTCTTATGAATATGGCATTATGTATGAACACGAAGATGACTTAGATTTTCTTTGCATGGGAATGAATGCTAGAAGGATGGCGTGCTTTACGTTAGAGAGGAACTCTGTTTTCTACGTAATTACTGAAATGTGGTAACAATACAATTTAGTAAAATGTATGTATAACACAAATCTAATACTTAGTTTTATTTACGTATCACGTATCAAGTAGGTATTATTTATTCCATTCATTTGTACTTCATTAAAATGATTGACAACTGATGATTAATAATTTATAATCAAACTAAGTACTTGGGATCACCCTTTGAGGAGCGTGACGTCATTCTTGTGTCAACGGCATGAAAGTTACGGGCCCTGGCCATTAATATACCTACTTATTATTAGCTTTTTTTACATTCTCGCTCAAGTGATTCCCATTACCTACATCTTCCCTAACTACTTGCGAGTGTTTTTCCATTCCACGTAGTTATAGGTGAAAAGTAGTAGGTAAGTCGCCTGTTGTATGTGTGAGAAATGTGTGCGAATAGACATTCTATTTTTTAAATTTGTAATATGTATGGTTTGCAAACTCATTACTTAATTATCTTTCAAGTTTGATTGTTCCCGACCACTTACGCCAAACTACGCCAATATCTAGTAAAAATTGTCTTCGTATTTTTTGCGTCGTTCATTGCAAACTGTATACAACTACATACAAAAGGATTTACTTAAGTTTTTCACCTATACATAAATAAATAATGCAGGGTTTATTCGATTAAGGCTACTAATTATGAAATAAGCATTTAGGAGTAGGCGTGATGTTTGAGTTTGTGTTTGTTTGTAGCGTGCAGGCACCGCCATTCCTACTTTTATTTCTTATTTTATATAATGGTTCAAGATTTTCCAGATATATTTTCTAATTTCTATTGAAGACTGCATGATAAAGACCGCCAAAAAGGATGAAAATAATGTATTGTTTACCCTTACACTTTTTTTAATTGTTATGTGTGTTTTCTTTTAGTCCCGTTTACGAATAACCTCGGTATACCTGATGTTCAAAAAAACAAAAATGATAATAAGTAAACTATTTGTTATTCAACAGGTTTACATAACTAGACAGATTTTACCTTTTGAATGCATCCCTATTCTCAGACAACGTCTGTTCGTCAGTTGCACCACTCTTGTAATAATCTCTGGTCGCTTTCGGGAGCAGCGCCAGCGCAGCATCTTCCAAATCTTTAACACTGATATACTTTTCCATGTTGATACAGAAGATTCAATTCACTCTGGAAATAAGTATTTACGCAACGTTGGTTAACCGCAGCCTAACTACTATTAACGTACAAGTTTAAAATTAATGATAATGTAATAAATATTTCCGGTCACAGGTCAGAACATGGAGATGTCTTGTAAGCATATCATTGGTGCGTTGAAATTAAACGAAGATAAAACGATTTTATCTTCAAGATAATGTGCTCAATGGAAACAAAACAAATACTAATGTAATTTACAGTCTACCGCACAGCTAGAACAAATAAACTGATTACTTACTTACCTACACTAATGAGAAAACAGAAAACCGAACTGAGAACCTCCTTTTTTGAAGTCGGTATGCTGTATAACGCGAATAGTCATAGCCTTGCCTGTTAAGAATTTCGTGTGCTCTGCCTACCTAATTTGGGAGTACAGGCGTAGCATGTGCTTGGAAATATACCTACTCGTTATTTACTATTATATATTACTATACCTATTCGTTCAATGCGCTTCTATGTATGAGGACTTTGTACACCTACATCCACAGCCCTGTTTATTTCTATTCATCAATACAGGGTGATTTCGGGGTCGTGATGTGATCCCAACCACTTTTTGTGACTCAATAAGGGGCACAGCTTACTACACCCGCCCGGCACCCGACCCGCACCGCCTCGCCTTGTGCGGTTAGTATTCTTTATATGAACTTGTATGGGCATACGCTCACTACATCAACTCCGTAACGTCAACGGTACGTTTAGTGTATTCATTTCGATGGCGCAGTCGTTAACGAATTCGTTTGCGAGTTGTCGCGGAATGTATGGAGACTTGTCGGCCGTGGCAGTTGTGCAAACGTTCCGCTGGCGGCGCTGTCTCGCTTTCCATACAATTTTGTGATAACTCGCAAACGAATTCGTTAACGACTGCACCATCGAAATGAGTACACTAAACGTACTGATAACGGATCGCCTCGATTGCGAGGCGTCCGCGCGCCGCCGGCGAGTGATCCACGCGCCGCCCGCGAGCGCTGTCCAACAACCAGTGTTACTAACTTGGTGGATTTACCACAAAATTTAGTGATTTTGGCACCCCATTTAGTGGTGAAATATTTCATTTAGTGGCTGATGGTTTCTTTTGTGGTTTTTTATCAAAGGATTTTTATTTAATACGTCACTTACACATTTAGTCAGTCAGATATTTTTGTGTGGTGCCGGGTTAGAATCCGCTCGTTGACGGCGCGGCGTCCACCCGCGGGCCGCCTGCCGACGGCGCGCGCCGAGGCGATG
This sequence comes from Adoxophyes honmai, assembly GCA_005406045.1. Lineage (NCBI taxonomy): Eukaryota > Metazoa > Arthropoda > Insecta > Lepidoptera > Tortricidae > Adoxophyes > Adoxophyes honmai. The sequence goes on from BHDV01011788.1 coordinate 92,793, forward strand.
AGGGTCGGGTGCCGGGTGGGTGTAGTAAGCTGTGTCCTTATCCTTAAACATTGGCGATGTTAGCTATCCCTATACAGGGTGGCCGGAAATTGACCGTAAATATTTTAACCAGTGGTCGGGTATACGCGTCTGAAAAGTGAAAACCAACATATAATCATATTTCAATTTCGAAACTGACGAGATTATTTAGGGAGCTCGGTCGCCGACTACGAGATCGAGGCCGTGATCCCCGCTCAGGCTCGTGGCTGGTCCAGCAGGTTTCCATTGCAGTCCACCGCGCCAATGCAGCCAGCGTAATGGCCACCTTTGGGCCGGGCACGGATCAGGGCGGAGATATTAAGTTTTAAGATTTAGACAAATAAGTGTGTAGGATTAGTGTGTAGGATATAACATGTTTAATTTAAAAATAAAACGTTTAGTTACATTAATTGAAATACGTTAACAGATGTAGAGAGAACCTATTTTCCTTCGTAATTTTTCAGAATAGTTCGTATTTATCGTACTCTCTCAAATAGCTTCACTGCCCATGTTAGAGCCGTAGAAGTAAGTCCTCAAAGGGTAAGTCGCATCAGCAGACCAATATAATACGCAATTCAAATATTCGCTATAGGTTTAATCGTATTTTCAAATTACGAGTTCAAACGGAATCTCTTTAGATTCAACCTTTTAAAGCTTTAGTACAGTGCGTTTCAACTGATAAACATAGCAATAAAACAACAGTGAAATTTTATTCATTTTAATTCTTGATTTAATATTATAATATCTGTGAGAATGCTATTCTTAAACATTCTTTAATAATTTCAAATGCTATTCGTTACATATTCGCCATAGAAATGTTATATAAAACTCAACTGTTCTTATAGTAAGTCTAATAGTTAAGTCATTTTACACTGTTCAGACGACACTAGCATTGCGGTCTATAATTACATAGAAAAATAAAGAAGTTTAAAATTTATTTGCCAAATAAAATAAGCTCAGCTTCAGTGATAAACCAATGCTCACTGAATCTTAGCCTGTAACTATTAAAATATCCATCTGTAAGCTACCGGGACCATTGGCCGTTTCGTTAAATATCTAATAATAGTAAACCATTAACGAGTTCCAATTTTATTAATCACTTGAAAGACAATGTTTTCAAAGTTACGAGTAGCATTACATGACGTGTGCAATCAGCTGCAGCAAACAGTAACTTTCTGGTAAATCAATGTTTGGTTACCGAGAGTAACTTTAGTTGACCGTACATCTTTCATGAAACTCGTAAAATATAAGCATTTAGGTATTAATTTTAAATTGTGTAACTCAAGAACTAAACCAAACATAAGTTAACACTGATGTAATCATACATCATAGTCCTAACTCGCTGCAGCTTTAGCCCGAGTTGCCGTTCCTCAGCCAGGAGCTGTGCTACGCCTAAACGACCATTCCTCGGCGGCTTCCATTACAGACCATGAACGTTTTCACCTATCTAAGCCTAAGTTCAATCACATTTTATTCCATTCAACAAAATATTGTTAACGTCTTCATTTTATAAAAAAATACAAAACATTTAAATTTTTAAGCTATTAAAAAGGGTTACCGAACCTCCCCAAATCTAGGCAATAATTCGATCTTTGGTAAATAACGTTTAAACAATCAGCTATCATGACCAGTTTTTTATTACATTTAGCCATAACTCCGCCAAAATTAATAACTATGATGCATTTAGGTGCTGTCAAAATCTTATCCTCCGTTATAACCTTATGTAACAAATCAACGCACATTTAAACCTAGTTTTAAAGCCAAAAATAAAACAACCAGTAAGCCTGGTCAAACTTGTGTGAGAACTGCAGGTTATCAATTGGAATAGCTATCAGGGAGAATGATAATTAGCAACAGAAGGTAAAATAAGGCACATGATCAATAGGACCAAAACTACGTTAAAAATATTATGAATTAGGATAGGTACTTGAAAAATATATTTATAAAATAACTTACACAGTAGTAGTTCACGAAATAATCTGAGCACGGACTGACTTAGTTACGTTCGTGTCCTGGTTTATATATTTATTGTGGACCTGATAGCCATGAGGATGTTTCAGACGCGGTTTTATGTTACATTAAAATGGCAAAACAATAACCTCATATTATGTTATGAAGCAGAATAATGACAGTGGCAAAACTTTCCTGTACGACTAGGCATTTATAATACTTAATACTAAGATGAGATAAAACTAATGTTAAAATTGTTAGGTCATTTAAATAAAAAATAATTGTTATATCACTCTAGTATTGGGTGCAACATGCAACTGCTGTCGGCATCTCCTCGCAAAGGAAGGTCGAGTTATTTGTCGCGCGGACGCTGCACGCTGGTTGCCCAAGCCGGGCTTGTAACCAATTTCAGCCCTCCTTTGCATTGCTCAAGGTATGCAAACTCTCTTAACAACAAGACACCAAACACTGATTACAAAGTATGACTTCTATTTTCTGACTCTAATATTACATGTTGATGTGGTAAAATAAAATGTATTACAATGTTTTTGATTCATTAAGAAAATTAATTGGAGTATAACTGCATAAAAATGTATGTACCCCGAAAATGACATTAATAGAACACAAAACACCCAAAAGAACAAATCTCTTAAAAATCTACATTTTTAGCTAAAATTAGTTTGATCCTCTTTATGCTGACGGAAAAATTATAAAACTGAAAACATAATTTTAGCTAAAACATGATTAGTAAACATAATGTTATGTACACAAAGGTGCATTAGCAGAAACATATGCTTCAATCGCTTTATGTTATTGTATCTCAAAAAGAAATGATAAAACAACAATTTTTATTTTATTAGTAGGTAAGGCTAAAATATCAGTCAGTTCATAAGTCACTCAGATGTAGCCATCCCTGAAGTAAATTATCAACCTTACATTTTAAAACTTTATTCGAATATTTATTTGAAAATTTAACACACAAACTAATCCCAAAGTATTATTTAAGTCGCAAAAATTCGTGGTACAAATTAATTATCTCCCAATCATTATTTATTTTATTCATCTATAAAGTAAAATGGAAATCTTATAAAGTAAAACCAGGTACATTTTAAACGGATCATTGTTTTTTTAAATATTTTTTTTTATGATAACAAGCTTTTTCACCGTAATGACATGGTCGCATGTAAATGTAAATACGTATTTAGAACAAAACCAATCTAATAGCCCTAACAGACGACCAAATCTGGTTTGGTCCGAACCACAAACTTGGTTGGCTCCAAACCAAATTTGGTCGTCTGTTCAGCGGTTGGCCGAACATTATTATTATTATTATTGACGGTTCGCTGGTTCGATGGTTTTGCCACCGGATTTGGTTCGGACCGAACCAAATTCGATCGTGTGGCCGAGCCACCAAACCGTTTGGCAGTTTGGCACTTTATTTTGCAAATCTTTTCTTTTTTTCCTGTGCTTTATGGTAGGCGTAATAGCTACGACGGTTGCCACAACTAACGCGATTTTGGTTTGTTTGGATAAAGTCGGAGGCATTGTCGACTTGAGGTAGCACGAAAAGCACTGAACCGTGTTTGACAGGTGCGATGGTGTTTGGAGCAAACCAAGTTTGTGGTTCGGTCCAAACCAAATTTGGTCGTCTGGCGAGTCCAGCAAACCGTTTGGAGCCAACCAGGTTCGTGGTTCGGACCAAACCAGATTTGGTCGTCTGTTAGGGCTTTTAGACATTACCGAAATATTTGTGAACCTTGCTTAATTCTTTTGGTATACATAAGATGGGTCTTTCAATAAAGAATGTAATTTATTTAGCCATCTAAACGTTCGGTGCTAAATTCAAGCTTTCATTTTTTGAAATATAAAGCAAATCTGATCTACACTCGTGAACATTTTGTGCAGACGTGGGTAGGTAAAGTGGGGAATGCCAGATTTTTTTTTAGTTTATATTATTAGCTGGACAGGAATATAACACCTTAAACTTTTTTTTGTGGTTTCGTGTGACATGGTGTCGTCCACCACAAATAAGAGAAAAAATAACTAAAGTAAATGTTATGATATGGTCTTTATGGTATACCACCGTGGACGTACTGAACAACATAATCTGCATTTTGTTTTACTAAAAATTAACTTAGTACACTGTAAATATCGAGCAGTTAAGATTGGCAAAAATCGTCAAAGTGCAACAGATGTTCTGCAAAATGTTTCGCTGTTGTATTTCATCGGAAAACTTCGTGCTTTCTAATCCTAATACAAGCGAAACTGAACAATATAGTTCAATAAATATATGAAAATATCACTCAATTCAACACCTGAGTGAAACTTCGTTCGGAAGTCGCGTATCCAGAGTTTTCCTGATGGCAAAACATTATGCACAATATCCGTAAGTGTGTAATTTCTTTTTATCCATAAAAATAAAAATGTGTATTTTTAATCCACAAAACTAGAGATATAAAAGCCATGCATTTTGCAGTTGAACATAATGACCACATTTGAGGCTTATTTAATCATATTATTGGGTGAAATCATATTATTGACAAATACCTAAATCCAATCTAGGTAAAACGATTGTCAAGTGGAATTTTCAATGACGTGAGTCACACATAAGAACGACTTTTTTTCGCATTTGTATGACTAATGATAATGAGTTACGAATCAAAGTGAAAAATTAACTTTTCTGGCATAACTCAGTACGTCCGTCTGTCGTCTGTCATAGTCGGTAAAATAATATATAAGAAGTTAGATTGGTCAATACACAAGACGTATACTTGCTTATTTAGTAACAGAGCGACGAGTAGCTAGAACAAATGTACAGCATTATCTGTTGTCCTATATTTCTGAATTTCAATCTATAAAGTGATATCGAAAGCATAAGATCCTATACCTTAACTGTTTAGGTAGTTAAAACAATGTATACAATCTTGACATGTCTTTTTGTTGAAATACACAGTCAAAAAATGAAAATCGTTACACTAAACAATTCAATTATGAAAGTAAATGATATTTTCATACCTAAATTGTAAAATGCAAAGATTTCGATTTATAAAGTGTACGTTTACTTAAATAAAAAGACACATCAAGATTGTTTATATTGTTTTAACTACCTAAACAAATAAGGTATATGTCTCGACTCGAGAAACATAATTTCGGTTGCGAGATTTCTTATTTTTTTAGTAGGGTAGAAATAAAATTTGCTTTGTTATGTAAAAGCCGTCAAATCAGACCTTTCGCGTCATCGGAAAGGGAGATAAACAGTAAGACTCAAGCCGTTACGTAGAAAAATATCGGCCCGTTAAGCGCCTTCATTAAGAAACTTGAATATATGATTGTGATGATGATGATTGAAAACAAATTCTTTCAAGTTTGGAACATGCGGTCGGTGCTACGATGTGACAGACGGTTCGAGCCTGTTAGAATTCTACATAAAATTATTGTTTTCATAAAATACACCAATAAGGAAAATTACGGGACCTCTCTACAAATCTGGGGGCACGGCCGTGCCCCCACCAAGCCGAGCTTCAATTTATTTGTACTCTTATCTATCTTATTAGTACTGTTTTTGACAGATATAAGCACATCTATAAAAAAGCCCTGCGAAAAACGTATTTGACGAATTACCATATGAAAGTATATTTTCCAGGTCTATAAAATATTTTTCAGGTTTTATAGGTCTCTAAAAATATACCATTTTTTTTTAATCTATACTAATATTTTTGTATGTTTGTAGTGAATAGGTTCAAAAAGTACTGGGCTGATTAAAAAAAAAACACCATTAGAATGCTACATAATTGACATAAGCTACGTTTCATTTTGAAAAAAATTGGAGATCCTTGGTAATCGTCAGCTTAAAAGTGTTATTTCTGTGTTACCCGGAATTTAACGCGAGCGAAGCCGCGGGCAAAAGCTAGTCATAATATAAGACCAACTTTAAACAGATGTAAAGAAGCCTACTGATTGCAGAATTCGATTTGCTGCCGTTTTAGCCGCTCTCTGTATTTTGTATCAATATTATGTTTAACTATTTTTCCATATTATTACACAAATGTAGATAAAGTATTCACAACTTTATCTACATTTACGTAACAATATAGACTGTGCCTTTCGGCTTAATTCACAAACGACACTCGATAACTATTATGCAACTCGAGTCGAGATGTGTGCAAAGTAATTAGGTACGACTTGCACTGGTATTACGTACAATTATCGAAATGATTTTTTGGACATTCCCGGTATTGGAAATCTGTATGAAGGTGTAAAGCACAGTTAAAGACGAAAAATATTAACAGGGAAAACGTGCCAAAAACACACGCTGCCTTATATTGAGACCTATAAATATTATCGGCACGTAGGGTAAACGTACCAGTGGCCAGCCAGGGCCCAGTGGTCAGCCGTTTCTGTCGTTTATTGGTCATAAATATCGCTAAAATTCGAATAAACGAATCATGCGCACTTAAATAGAAACTTTGGTTCCTAATTGCTTAATACGTCACACGACAGGTGAGGTGGGGAGTCAGACGGGAGAAATAAACTCGTTCATTCAGGTGGCGGTGACTGACAACAGCAGTAGTGTCATGTCCGCCATTATTTTAACTTCTCGTGGTGTTCTCTTTAAAGCTAAGAAAACCACATTTTATTATCAAATTCTATCATTTGTTATGCAACTAAGCTTTATGTGTAACTTAGTGTATTTAATTATATTAAATTTGAACGTACATATTGCTGTTTTACGTAAATATTGTGGGGGCTGAGCACTGGGTACGGTTTTTCATAAAAGTTCCAGAGGTCCCCCCCGGCTGGATTTATGAATTATTTTTAAAAGTGTGAGAAAAGGCGGCCGTTATAACCGTTAAATTTAACTTTTTTAATTTAGTAAGGCATGTCCTTTCATATTCCTCAAAAAACCCAGTGGTCAGCCGCCTTAAACATTTTATTTAATACATTGCGTTAAGATTTATATTCAATTGTTAATGTACAGTTAAGTGTCTTGTATGGTACCCTTTTAAGTGGTATTTTTATAGACGTTGGTAGAGAACATTTTTATATAACCTAAAATAGTTCTTCATTGTATTTCACAAGGTGGTATAACAACAATTAAAAAGGTACCTGTGTAAATAATTTTTGGTAAATAATTCTGTTTCCTTTTTAGCCAAACATGATGTCGGATTCATCTACGTGTCCCTAAAGGTCCTAGAAAAATAGGTCCTGATTCAATTTTAAATATATGGACTATATTTCTGGAGGATTCAACTAATGGCTTGCAGATAACGATGTGCAAAAACCCGTCATACTCTTTGTTGACGGCCATAAGAATCATTGGACAATTAAACTTAGCAAACTTTGTTATGATAACGATATCATACTTTATGCGCTCCCACCCAACACCACGCACGTGATGCAACCGGCTGACGTGAGTATATTCAAACCTTTAAAATCCGAATGGAAGAATACCATAGTTGTATTGTAAGACGTAATACCTAGAAACTTGAATAATATGGTTGATTTTTATATAAATTAAGCTCATTTTGATCTCATGTTGATTCATAGTTGAGGGCTGAATACTGGGCCCATCGTGGCTGGTCACTGGAATTTAGAGGCTGACCACTGGCGAAATAGGTCATTTTTTATTTGAAGTTAAATATATATTTTATAAAGTGAAATATTTATTTCGACAAAGGTTGTTAAGAAACTATAATAAATAATTAATACAATCATGTACTTCGTTTCATTATCCGACGAAACCTGTAAAAATACCAGCTATTCAAACTTCTGTGGCGACACCCCTAGCGTTAACGCTGTTGTCAGCATTTTCATAAGTTAACCACGCGGGCGAGCGCCGGCCAACCAACCAGTCTGTTTCTTCGCCTCTAAACTATCGGACGTGCCCTTATTGGCACTATCCTCAGCCCGCCTGGTTAACCCTCATTTACACAGTTGTACTTTACAATAAATGTTATTTAGTATTTTCGTGAATGCTCCTTAAATCTCCTCGTCAATTCAATACCCCATTTCGGCTTGCTTCACGAGCACTTACACTTCAAAAACTCGATTTGGTGCTGATCACTGGTACGTTTACCCTAGGCTATGTCGATATATTTGTTTTAACTGTAACATGGCATGTTATGTGCTATTATAGTTATCTTAATCTGGCTACATGTCTCTTATGTCGTTTCACGCTGAGAAAGTTCTTCTTCTCACTAAGTCCATCTTATCCAGTCCATATTTTGGGTTAGGTTATCTTATAAATTAACTCTGCAACCCAATGTCTTTACGGCCCCTTAACCTTGTTTTGTAATAAAGTCATATGATAAAATGATAAAATTTAATAATTTATAAGTACAATTGAACTAACTGATTTCTGATCATTGAGGATAGAACCTATAGAGTACTAATGTCATCTTGGTTGTTCGGAAATTATTCCGCAAAACAATTGAAGTGATCGCTCGTTTAGTATGTTGAAATCAACAAACTATTTGCGGACCGGGGTTGCGAACATTGTTTCTCTATAGGTTCTATCCTCTATGTTTCTGATACAGTGCAGAGTGTTGTCATAATAAACGTAACAAAATTTTGTCTCATCGAGCAATGCAGTATCTCTATGATGTTTGTCGTTTACTGTATGGTGGGTCAGGAATCAATTGGTTCGACAGTACTTGCATGCTTTATTGTTGGCATTTTGCAAATATTTATACAGAATAATAAAATTCAATTAATAAATAAAAAAAACAATCACTAAAAATCGAATTACATATTAATTACTACTATTAAAAACAGACATACAGTTTATCAACATTGCTTGTTGGTTTACCTATAGTTATATACATAATGGCATATACATACAATGAACAGTAATCGCAATTAAAACCACAAGCGTCATTTTTTCTTGACGCAATCGGGGATAAGAAAATACAATCCTAAAATTCCACTTATATGAATACGAGTCAGAAAATTGTTTTGCGAAGTTTTGAATATTCACTTACATAATAAGATATTAAATACGGTATACATAGGTAGCTAAGAAAACAAAGAATATTAATAAATCTTAACTAGAAAGTAATAAATACTATGGTACTTTATAAGCGCGACGTCAATTAAAGTAAAAATTACTTGTCGCTTCGACGAAGCTTTCAAGGCTAAATGCGTAATCAATCACTTCGTGAGATACTCGAGTTAACGTCTAAGCGACAGCAGCTGTACAGCATATAGGGCCACAATAAAATTTTGACATAATACTTAATTATAAATGCCCTTGTGAACGAACTTTATACATATCGTTAACATCACAGAACAAAGCTACGGCTAAGCATGTATCCGGGGCCCGAGCCCGAGACCACTACTAACGCGTAGGGCGAGAGCTCATTCCCGCTGCTATGTACAGAATTTGAAGAAGTAAAATAAATACTTGTAGTTCGCGGGCAGTGAGGTCAGGCCGGGGGCGGGGGACCGGGGGCGGGGCGCG
>BHDV01011788.1:102229-114184 GCA_005406045.1 Adoxophyes honmai
TCGGCCCCGCTGTCCGCTCCGACCTCCGCCTCCGCTTCTGCCTCGCCCTCCGCCACTTCTCGCGGCTCCTCTTCTTCATCCTCATCTTCTGGATACAGCTGATATGCCCTAACAAAGATGACAATTTTAATAGGCATCCATTTTATGTTGTCTTGATGGGTATTGCTCCAGTTCGATCGAAGTAACGTGACAAATATGATAATTTTTGTGAAAATACAATGCGAGAGACTTTTTCCCTACACTCTATGCACTCTATGGCTTTATGGCTTAGAGTGCTAAGCTTGTGGAACACTTAATTAAAAGTGAACAACACTAAAATACGGCTTGTGGCAGAGAGACAAGTCAAACTTCGCTGTCCTCTCCTAAACAATGTCATGCTGGCGACAAATAATGAAATGAGCAAAACTCATATTTCTTACTTTTCCAAAGTTTTTCGTGCCGAGTTACTTCTTTCGAGGAAATACCCGCTAGAAGTTTCATTGGAAGTGCCAGGCGGAGACCAAGTGCCATATGAGCCATAACCTCCAGGCCCATACTTCTGTAAAAAAAAAAAACAAATTTTAATTTAAAATCGTAGTAACTAACTATCATTCATTAGTGTAAATAGTAATGTTGACAGACATTGAAATCGAATTGTCTTTGCCCAAGTAATGGGAACATTAAATTCTAATTTTAGGTGCCATTTTGTGAACGAACATGTATTCACATATCCATTATTTATTTACAGTTATTGAAGTATTCTGCTGGTTCGATATTCGATAATAGGGATACTATAATTAGTATGTATAAGTATATTAGTATTAGTGTACATCAGTACTCACGCGGTCCAGCTCGTCCTGCAGCCAGGCGAGCAGCTGGCGCCAGCGGCGGCGCGCGTCGGGCTGCGCGTGCACGGCGCGCACGGCGCTGGGCGCGCGGCACATGACGCCCACCACGAGCTTCACGCACGCGTACGCGCGCTTCTGGTAGTGCCCGCGCGCGCGGGACGCCGTCTCCAGTAGCCCGGGGCGCTCCTCCGACACGCCCTTACATCAAACACAATCTTATTACAAATCGCAAGCGCAAAAGCGCAAAAAAATATCTGATTCGAACTCACACTACCATGCGCGAATATTTCTGCCTGCTTTGACTGAGCAGGCAGAAGAAGCTGGCTTTTTAGGATTATGTCAATCAGTCTCGCTTAGTATACTAACGCCGTTCATAAACTGGGACGTAATAAAATTATTGCAACGGATTGCAGCTGAAAAATATATTTATTGCAGTAATTAAGGGAAATTAGATTTTTTAGGAGTGTATTTCAAACTTGTTTTATCTAACTAAGACCTATTTAACCAAAGAAGAATATAATTTATTCTTAGAATAAATCACTCTTGCTCGCTTTATTTATATGAAAAAAATTACATGCGAGTAAAGGTTGAAAGGTTGAAAAGGAATTGCAACATTGGTTTGGTTGAGTCGGCACTAAAACAGTACATTTACACCAACCGAATACCCGGTTATAACGATGGCAATATACCTAATGTAAACCTTTTGATGATTGATTTGATTTAATTTGAGCGTCCATAATTTTACTATCGATTGTGCCCTATGTCACCGCGTCAAATGATATTAAGCCTTATTTTATTAGATACGACATTTGGTGCCATATACAGGGTGGCGGGAAATTTACCGTAAGTATTTTAAACAAGTGGTCCGGTATACGCGCCTGAAAATCTCTGTAAAATGTTTCCTGAAAATTTCCATTATTGACCTAGCGGGAGACAAATGTTTCATCGCTTTTCAGGTCATTGCGCACTGGGTTTACTTACCTTACGTCCCGTACGCAAGTCCCGTTAGTCGCAATGTACACACCTGCAATCGTTCGATATTGCGTCTCTACGCGGTTGACTTTCGCGAATTCAGATTTTCTTTGAAAAAAAAAACATGAAAATTTTGGGAAAAAATGTCACAAACGTTTTCTTTTCAGATTCGTATACCTGACCATTGGTTAACGCATAGACTATGTTATGAACAGTGAGACATACCTTGATGACGTTGTGTATGCGGTGTTGCTGCCAGCTGTCCTCCATGAGCAGCAGCGCGGTGAGCGCGTCCGAGTGGCGGCGCAGCTCGTGGCAGTACGCGTAGGCCATCTGCCAGAGCAGCTCCGCCAGCGCCATGCGCGACCAGCCCGCGTGCTCCCAGCACAGGAACTGCAGCAGCCGTATGCTCTCCTCGCACACGCAGCACTCCTCAGTCAGCTTCTTCATGTAAGTACTACGGGATCAAATGTTTATCTAGTTTCAGTAATTATCACGAACAAGAATTTGTGTATAATATACAGGATGTTAGGTAATGAGTGGATAACCCTTGACCTACGGATAGAGGGCACTTAGGAAGTTATGTAAAAGCTAAAATAGGTCCAGTAAAAGTCGCACGGTTTTCGAGATATTTGGACTTTTAGGTTTTTTTCGAAAATGAACACCCTTGTTCAATGTTTCGATTATAGCATCATTGTAAGGTTTTTTTTTTTAATTTTTATTTTTGCTCAAAATTACTGAATACATACTTGTGTTTTCAGATAAGAATCACCATTTTTGTGTCACCTGATCCTTACTAATATTATAAATCGGAAAGTGAGTTTGTTTGTTCTGCTTTCACGCCGTAACTACTGAACCAGTTGCTTTGAAATTTTACAGACGTAAATTTAGAAGTCCGGATTAAATAATAGGGTACTTTTTATCCCGAAAAAAATTGACGGTCCCGAGGGAATGTTCGCTTTATACCGCAATATAACCGAATTCCACGCGGGCGAAAAGCTAGTAAAAAAAAATACAGCCGAGTTGAATACCTCCTTTTTTGACGTCGGTTAAAAATGACATTTAATGAGTATATAACGGCTTCAAACCTATCGTTTTCACTTTCGATAAGATGAATCATAGCAATTAGTTTTGTTAGCAGTTTGAGTGTATCCTGTGTGGTGTCGGGATAAAATCTCTCCATTTCTTCCGTGGATGTCTTAAGAGGCGATTAAGGAAATAAGTTAAGGTAAATATTAGGCGACAGGCTAGCAACCTGTCATTATTATACCTCCCAACTGAAACTCTAAAAAATATGCTAGAAGTGGCCACGAAACATGTAAAAGTCATGGTTTTGTCTAAGGAGCGTTTCGTGTGCTCTGCCTACCCTATTTGGGAATACAGGCGCGATTGTATGTGGGTCAATCAACTATTTTGTGTCCCTGGTTGCCATGGTTACGTCGTCTGACTAACCGAGTAAAATTGTGATTTTCTAGAGTATAATCCGCTATAAGTTAAGATTCTTTTTACAGTTGTACGCATTTCTTTATGGCGCATCTCCTGATCATAGAACGGGACCTAAATTACAACCTTTTTCTAAGCAACTCTATCACAGTTGTCCCCTGACTTACGGGACAGAATAACAACACAAAATAGTTGATTGGCCCATGTATGTATGTAAAGCGCGTGTTACCCGGTCCTGTTGTAGAGTATGTCGGCGGCGGGCGAGGAGAGCGCGGGGCGCGCGGCGCCGGCGCCGGGCGGCTCGCCGAAGGGGTTGGGCAGCGGCGGCGCGCCGTCCGCCGCGTGCGCCGACTGGCAGCGCGCGCCCACGTCGCAGCTGCGCACCAGCAGCGACACCAGCTGGCACACAAACGAAGCTTTAGCGCCCGAAGTTCTATCAGCGCAAGTGATAACATTTATGATATTCAACAAAAAAAAGAACGCCTTACGCTGACAGGCGAGTGTTGCGAAACAGAATACCTGTTCTCATGTAAAACGTGTTTAGTCATTTTAAGTGGAAGAATCGGAGTTTTTTTTTTTATAAAAATTTAATCACGGTTTGGACTATGTAATGTTGTAATGTTTCATGTGCTCTGCCTAAACTAATCTGTATGTGTAAATTATCTCTTAAGTCCAGCAAAAAATCTTGAAGTGCATAATATTAACCATAAAAATAAACACAATAAAGTTTATACAGGATTTACCTGGTGAATTTTTGACGACTCTGGATACTGGTATTTCCCTAGCGAAGATGACGAATCCTCCATGCAGACGGACAGCACAATATCTAGAATCCTCAGCTGCAAAATAAAATATAGAATTTGTATGTTACAATCGCAGTGTATGAGCTACATCCGTGATTGGCAGGGCGTGTTACCCGCAAGAGCTGATGGCGCTCATTGATGCCGAGCACGGCGTAGGCGTGGAACATGTTGAAGAGCAGCGGCAGGTGGCGGTGCGCCTGCGCGTCGGCCAGCTGCGGCGCGGCCAGCGCGCGCCCCGCGCACAGCACCTGCTCCGACAGCGACGACACCTCGTCGCGCGACGCCCACGACCCGTAGCCGCTCTTCACTGGGAACGACATCAACCGTGTTATGCTTGGATACATACGAGTATAGGTCCACAGCACAGACTCGAAAAGGGCGAAGGGAATCGCCTTTCGCCTTGCTGTCAACCAGGCCAGTTCCGAGGCAAGGCGATTACGTTACAATTTCAATCAGTGTGCGTTTCATACAAACAATACTGGGCTCGAGGTGATACGGTGGCGATCCCTTTCCGAGTTGATTGATATGTGTGCTGTAACATTATGGGCCTATATTTGCTGGTGCTGTGACCTTATGAGGGCATTCCTATATTTTCCGTTTAGTAGCAAAATCCATAAACCAGGACTCATGAGAATATTTGCTAGTGATAATTAGTAGGCTTGTAATCGTATACAAAGTAACAGCATGGCCGCTTCTTGCTGATTCTGAGTCCGGGAGTGCCGGGAAATTTGAAACGCGTCACAGCGTTATAGTTTCTTATTTAGACGAACAATTACATTTCAAGGTCAGATTTTTACAATGAAAAATGTAGTCCCATAACATATAAATTTATTATCCTTACCTGGAGGGTCTTGCATTGAGAAGTGGGCCAAGAACACAACTATTTTCATGAAAACTACTCGAACTTCAGCCGAGGGGCAGGAGAGTAGATAATCACATAACCTGCAAGTATAAAAAAAAAACTTTTTTATTTTATACATAAAACAGTTACGATTACAACCATGATCAAGTCAAATGCCTCATGATTTTGTCTATAATCTATACTGTAAAACCTAATTAGATTCCAATACACGTCAAAAAAGTGCTGCCATTAAAATGACATATTTGGTGATAAGCAAATTATCACTTCTGTAAATATTATAGATAGCTGTTTATTTTATTTATAATATTAAAGACAACAATTAATTTTCCTTCTTAAATAAATAATCTTATTTAAATACTCGTCGCAAAAAAAGATATTTAATTAAATCGTTTTATTGCAAAAAAGTCTATATTACAATGGCAATAACTCAGGGATTGACAACATTTGGCATCAATTTATAATCAACATACTGTGCGATTACATTTTTAGGAAAAATAAACAAATATATTTTTACGTACAGTCAACCAATTTGATTCCTAGCCCACTGTGGAACCACGTTGTAATAAATTTGTTTGTTTGTCTTTTATGACATTGATTGTTGCATTACGCATGTCGTAATGACATCTTTACTTTTGCGAACATGTGTCACCGACAATCAATAGAAAAGGAGTTCGCTTAGGTATCAAAAGCTGACCATGTTTTGGTTATATAGGCTGCATCCTACACCATGCATTTAAGGGTTAACATAGAGAATACTTTGTTTATCGGATATGGGCTTATTGTGTGAAAATTCAGTATTATTAGGCTAATTAACAAATGCACTCGCTAAAGTTAGCATAATGACTAAATGATCTTACCGAACCATGACTTGTTAGGCGATGAATGCATATAAAACGTTTATTAAAATTGAGATGATCTTTATCATATTATTTGGAAATCATTTAATTTTAACATAATTATTGTACCAAAGGTTGGTTTTCCCTGAAACGTCACAATGATGATGACACGTGGCACTGTGACATTCAGCCATCTTTGGCAGTTTTTTTTGACGTGTATTGGAATCTAATTAGGTTTTGTAGTATAGTTACACGCCTATTTATAACTAAACTAGTGAAATTCTAACAATGCTTATAAACCAAATGTGATAATAAGCAAACATATAGTCAGCAATACACGATGTGGCCTGTAACAGGAGCAATAAATGTAAACGTTGATTCTACAGACTATACTCAGTTACCTTGACCCGCAGGGCTATCTAACGCTCTTAAAATCAACATCGATTTCACGGAGGAAAGCGATCGAGATGTCAAGCGTTGTGGTAATGTGCTTTCGGGTAAAAACTGGATTTCAAATATGGGCATGAGATTCGCTTGCGATGACGTCACGAGATACCATGTTTCAATTTCAAAGCATGACTAAGGTTTTAACTGTCAAATTGCAACCGATGTTGATTTTTATGCGTTAGACAATAATAGCACTGCTGGTCATAATGCCTTAAAGTGCTTAAATTAATTTGGAGATATAGCAGTTCAAAGTAATAATAACCTGTCGCTAAACTATCGGTGAGTGTCTTAGTACAAAAAAATGCTTGGTACAGGGGCGATATTCTTAAGAAAATTGTACTCAAAAAGTCCATCAATCAAAATTAGTTCTTAATTGCGATAAGTAATTAACGATAATTCGCGAGAGAGCTGTTTTCCATATTCGATTATAGCACGTTATTAAACCTTTTTATTGAACTTTGTTATGTTTTAAAACTGTGAGTTAAAGCTCAACTCACACTGGCGCAGAGTCGACTGATCCATTAAATGGTCTACTTTTTTTTTGCTCTTATTACAGGCCACACCCTGGGCCACACACTGCGTCGTAAACCTGCCTAGTACCTAATCTTACCTGTGAGGATGTTTGAATAGATCCGTGGCAAACCACGCTCTTACAGCTTGGGAGCATCGCAAGTGTTGACACAATATTTCGTGCCTGCAAAAGTACAGTATTTTATATTAGTTAAATTCCTCTGTTTTTAAAGTCCCGTACAATCATGCAGCTGTAATTTGTTTACATACCAGTCTGAAGCCGGGCCACGCAAAGTTTTCTTAGTTCGAAAGCCAACTTGGAATAAGAATTTGGTTGCTAGCTGTACTGTGAGCATTGACATCTCTTCATGTTCTGGGCCCTGAAAAGAAAACGATAAAACTATTTATTTGAGCAGTAGTGCTACAATTTACGTACATATTAGCCTTGGTTATTGCGACAGCTAACAAGCTACGTCAATAAATTAATTCCTTACCCAAATTGCGCTAGCAGTTCCCGGTGGTACTTGTAGTCGTAGGAAACAAAGCTTTTTCATAAAATTAAAATGTTCTAAACTAAACTGATCTTGATTGTGTGAAAAAGCTATATTGCCACGTCGCACAGACATCCATATGGGCTTCGGAATAGAACTTTCTCTGAAAATACAAACAAATGGTATTGCGATTAAGGAACATATTTATTACTTGGGAGCTAGGCAATGGAATGTTTTGAATGGAATGTTTGAGCATGCTATCAAATCGGTTATTAACCATCAAATATACATATACACATTTCTTTTTATTAAACATCAAAGTAATATACCACTTAAGTACTTTCCATGAATATACTGAGCATTTATATAAGATAACAGAATTCTACAATGACACCCCATAATGCCTGACATAGTATGATGAAAATACCCAAAAACAAAATAAACCTACTTAAAGCTCATGTTTCGCATAGATTGCTCAAGACTCGTGCTTTCAATCGTATCCTTCCTCGTGTAAAACAGTATGTAGGCATTCCACCATCTCTTCTGACGTTTGTATGATACCCTCTTTATCATAGGATCGAACATCTGGAACAATGTAAGAGATTACCACTTCACGCGAAGGTTGCACTGCGACTATGTGGCCGCGAGTACTTGGGGACGTAAATAAAAAAAACATGGGAGATAAAAAAATATCAAGCATTAGCATTACACATAATGTATTAACTTTCGCTGGCATTGCAGTAATCGTGCTTTTGTCAGCATTATTTTTTCTGACTGTCAATGATAAGCCAAGTGGCATTAAAACAAATCGAATTTTACTTAAATCGCATGAATTAATGAAAAAAAAATACTGCGCGAAGAATTAAAAAAAAAACTTAAGAACACAACTTCCATGTTAACGTTTGTAATGATTTTTTGACGTTTAATGAATCGTTCACAGACATACATACATACTATTACGCCTATGTTCCCTAATCGATGAAGGTAGAGCACACGAAACATTGTATAAACAAAATCCAGACTATTCCAGCATAATTTTCGGTTTAAAAACAAATGAAAGAGTTATATTATAATAATGGCAGGTTGCTAGCCTGTGGCCAAAGCAATACCTAAATCTATTTCCTAAGTCGCCCCTTACGACATCCACAGAAGAAACGGAGAAGTTTTATTATAATCCGACACCAACAGATTATTAATTAAACGTATCAGTCGGCTAGTGATTTATAAATACAGATTATTATTATGAAATTTACATGAGTTATACTTGTGGTTACTATTTTTACTTTTGAGAATATTATGCACGAATGTGTCGTAAAGCTTTTGTCGTCTATGGCTTGTTAGGAATATTCCCAATAGCGCTGTTCGCATCGCTTGTTATTCTATGCGCGGATTGTCGTGTAATAAAGTAATAAGTAGGCTGTGGTAGGCCCATAATAGCATCAGTTTTAAAAGAGAACAAAGTTATTCACTGTGGAATGAAGTCATTTTATGCAGCATTTTCTCGATTTTAAATGATTATTACATGCCTAACAGGCAATCACGTCTGTATTCCCAAATGGGGTTGGCAGAGCACACGAGACGTTTTACATAGACAAGCTATGCTCATTTAGCGCTCCGTGGCCACTTACAGCATAATTTTATGTTTGATAAACAGGTGAAAGAGGTATAGCATAGTGACAGGTTAGTCTGGCAGTAGGTTGGTAGTTAAACTTTCACAATGAAAAAAAAAACAAAGATATCCATAAGTAGCTTTTTTGGATATTAAATAAATGACACAATAAAAAATATTGGAAAAGAAGCAAAGAAAAATTAGCGTAGCCATAATAATCTTGTATCAAAATAAAAACATAACTAAAATAAAAGGCTGGGCAGGAATTGTTTTAAGTGAAGCACGTTTGGAGTTAAATGATAAGATAAAATAAAACAAAAAACGCAACTTTAAACATTAGCGCATGTGCACAAACAGAAAGGCGGGTCACAGACTGCAGATTTCATGGAAAATACCAACACACATCTATTCGCGTTGCAGTACCTTTCACTGTCTATTTTACAAATATTATTCGGTATCTTTAGTCCGCGGCTTCGGTTCCGCTGGAGGTCTATTATAGTTTTCTGTTATAAACTACATATCCTAACAGTTACGGTTGTATGATTAATTATGAAGTGCAATAGCTCTCTAGTTTTACTTTCGCTTAGCAACATATTTTGACGATTTATCAGATTTTAGAAGAAAAAAAGTAGCAAATATCAAAGCAAAAACCAACCGACTTGATTTTATGACCTCCTTTATTAATCGGACGACGAAGTAGTACTTAGCATCGACAACTTATTTCATCGTCTTACGGCAATAGCTGTTACATCGGTACGTTCGTCAAGAAGCCAGGAGTCGTTAACAAATTATACGACTAATTCGCTCTGCAGCATACAAGGCCAGGTTACCCCCAGGCGCCCGAAAGTCTCACCTCGCCTGTGTATTCGCCGCCGAAACACTGCGCTTTCATCTCCTCGTCGTCGTGCATGGCGCACTCGGTCACGTCTCCGTCGTCCAGCTTGACCCAGCGACCCGTCTCGCTGCCGTTGTCTCTGGAGTACACGAAACATACCTGATTACAACCTTTATCCTATCCGACTAAAAATCTTGAAAAATCCCCAATAATAATTGTTTTCCAGGTGTAAAAAGTAAACAAGAATGCATACCGTAGCAGAACATATGAGTAGTAATGTCCCCCGGAAGCCTGGCCAGAGTGGACGACGATGCCGCTCAGCTGGTAGCGGGTCTCGGGCGAGTGCTCCTCCCCGCCCTCCCAGAGCGAGGCGTCCCCCTCTGCCTGCGCCAAGCCTCGCGCTAATAACGACAATCATTATTTTACTCAAGCGCATAAATTAAGTCAATAAATAGACGGCCTGGCATTACATCATCTGAGAAGCTTACCCGTATAAGGCTCTACGTCTAACTCTCTCGGAAATTCAAAATAGTCGTTAAATTTAATTGCACACACTTTTTCGAAGTCGTATTCGAATCTTTTCAATTGAATGACTAGAACAGGTGGTAATTTGTTCAAACATAACCTCTTAACGGTCACGACCTGTAAATAGAACATAGTCAATGAGTCAAAATAATTGAGCATTATTTCTTATTGCATGTTCAACTAATGGTTACATAGTACCTTTTTGTTGCACTTATCACAGTGGTAAGCATCAGCGCCCTCTAGCAGTTCACCCCTCACATACGCCTCTAAAGATTCCTGAAGGCGGGACATATTTCGAATGTCTAAAGACACGACGCTGAATGGTTCTTCCTTACAATATCTAAAAAGTAATTTTGGATTAAATACAATATTAAATAAATAGCAACAGTATAACATTACAAACTTATAAAAAAAGTCCCACCTGTGAGGGCAACCCTTGCAGATCTTCTGATCGGAATAGGTGCCTCCTAAGGTTTTAGCCATCAATTGTTCTTGTCCTAATGATTTCAGAGCTTCGTCTAAAGATTCGACGAGCGACATGAAGAACTCTACGGCATCTTGTTGTTCACGCAAATTTACTGGTTCACCTTGAAGTCTAAATACATGGGAATAATAAGTCAGATAAGCATATTAAAATATACATTTTCATTCAATTCAACTGTAAATGTTATAATATCTCGTTTGTGGAGTCTCTCAGAGCCTTACCGGAAATGAGCCCACAGGCCACGCGGCACATAATATTGCAGTTTACTAAAATGCAAATGTGCAAATATAGCCTGCACTTGTTTTAGAATAGTTATATTGTAGTCTCCAGTTGGCTGAAAAGTTAAAAAACAAAGATTTTAATTAATATAAATTATTAAATAAGAAACCTATTCAAAACCTTTTGTTATTGGATATTTTGAACGCACCTCTGTATTTTCCACAATCGAGTGATGATTTTCCCCTGAAAAATCTTCATTTGGGTCTGTTGCCGCACCTATAATTCAAAGACAATTTGATGAACTTGATGTAAACCAACAATGTGAATTTCTTAATGCTGCGATGTTATTTTACATTTCATTTACTGTTACCCTTTTTTACTGTTCCAGACAAATTGACTTTAGTTAATTTACTTATTTTGTTAGCAGAGTTTAATAAAAACGAAGGCAGGCTACCTTGTACGGCGAGCAGTGCGTCGCGCACCTCGCGCACGCAGTAGAGCTGCTGCAGCACCGAGTTCATGTAGCAGGTGGCGCCGGCGTTCTTGAGCCCCGCCAGCCCGGCCGCCGGCCGCGGGCCCACGCACGGCATGTACTCCCATTCGGACAGCGGCACGCTTTTGTCTGTGCGACAGATGCAACTTGACTACCTTTCTAATTGGAATTATCACGATAAAAGTCCCTAAAATCTATCAAATGTTTCTTTATACAATGCTTAATTAGTTTCGATATTTAAAATAATGTAAACATTCGACATTAAATTGTAAAGAAGATTAAAATTTATAGAAGTGTATTTAAATAAAAGAACATGTCAAAGGAGTCACTTTTTTAAGTAGGTACTTAATCAAATAAAAATAAGGTACACTAGTACCAGAAACATGAGTCACATCATTGTATCTGCGCAGAATGCATTAACCTTTTGAACGCCAAGGCGCAAAGTGAAACGCTGTGCTCCTGACGCCAAGGCAAAAATCGTTTCAAATACGAACGAACAATAGTGATGTCACAAGCGCATATCGATATTACCGATATTACAATTGATTTCAGCCATTGAACCCCTTATATTTTACCTCATACATTACCACAACGTTTTC
>BHDV01011788.1:119404-132945 GCA_005406045.1 Adoxophyes honmai
CGAGCGCCTCCAGCGCCGCGCGCGCGCCGCCGCCCCCTCCCCACGCACACATCGACAGCAGCTGTTCGGCGCACGACACGCGGACCTGCAATCATCTTACTGTTTTGAAGCGGAATACATTTTTTGTTGTTCGATAACTTAATCAAAATAAATAAATCACTTATTAATTATTATTAAATTGCCAAAACGTCTAACTATACTGTGTCTTTTTAGGTACTTAAATTAAAGTAAACAAACTTTATGTCAGATTTGACAGGTCAAGAACTTTTTTTACTACCCAACTTTTTTCGGATATTCAAAAAGTTTAGCAAAGGAAGGAAACAATAAAAAATATTTAGTTTGGTGCCTAAATTTACCTAATACCAGAAACAATCGGAATTAAAACACTAACGTTCATCAGACCAATAAATATTACGAAGATTCCTTTGCTAAACTATTTGAACATCCGAAAAAAGTTGGGTGGTAAAAAAAAACGTTCTTAACCTGTCAGATCTGACATAAAGTTTGTTTACTTTAATTTAAGTATCTAAACCGACACAGTATAAAAACCAATTTACAAAAATGATATGAATATAATATAATAAATATGATGAAACAATAATTATAAGGTTTTTCACAAACTTTTATTTCGTACTTTGGTAGTTTGTATCCTTGCCAAATTTATGGATGACATTAAAATTAAAATAAAGTTTATTGTCCATACATACATACATACATCCATAACCGTCACGCCTTATTCCCTGCGGGGTAGGCAGAGACAACAGAGCGCCATTCGCTTCTATTCTGACATACTTCTTTATTTGAATTATACTCAAAATATGTAGTAGGGTATTTATGATATTTGGTTTTAACCCTTAATTTGGCAGCATTAAGAACAAAACTTGCGTTCAAGCCTTTTTGCCCCGTTGACATCCTACAAAAAATAATTGTAAAAAAAATAGAAAAAGATAGTCTCGTGATATGTCCGGGGCACCGAACACTGCCAAATTAAGGGTTAACGAACCGGTAACATCAAAACGAGATTTTTAATTGAGTATTGCTTTAACCCATTAATGGTCAAAATGAAACTAGCAGAGATTCATCAAAAATTTGTTGATTTTACAATTAAAGAGGATAAAAGGAATTAGGAAATGAGAAAAAAAAATTATTTTTTTTTAGGCATTTTTGCGAGTTTTCTCACCTTTTCGGTAGAGTTTGGAGCGACGTTATTGTCGACAAGGTGGAGATTTATTTATTATTATAAAACTGTACCCAATCATATTACATTTAGCGTCAACAATTTAAATTTTTCCCTTAATTTTAAGTGTTCCCAAATTGGCACAGTGACCAAGAATGGGTTAATAGTTATCATTCCACCTTCTCACAATAATCGTATGTACCATATCATCATCTAAAAATAAATAAAATGTATGTTAAAATTTTTAAGCGAACATATTCGTGATACTAACTTGAGGGTTGGGGCAGTCGATCATCAAGAACAATGCCGCATCCTGCCACCAGGGTTCATTCAGCAACGCTTCTAGCCTCCCACCTCCGAGAGCTAAGCAAATCGTGACCACCTCCATGCATTCCCGGACAACTGTAACAAACATGTTATTTGCAGACATGATAGAATGAACCTTAGCAGCTCGTGAAAGTATCGTGCGGTAACTAACGCGTGACGTCGTCGGGGTGCACGAGGCCGTCGTCGCCGCGCGGCTGCGCGACGCGGAAGGCCAGCCCGTACAGCGCGCGCACCGTGGCCGCCGTCGGCACGCACCACCACACCAGAGAGGACACGGACTCGCTATCTTCACTACTTTTCACCACCTAACAGGGATCACATCAAATTTTATTAGCATGAACAATTGGCGTGTTGTGATGCATTAACCATTTTAAAACAGTTTTCATTACCTGTTCGCCTAACGTGTTTGCTAATTTCTCTGCAATTGCTTTAACTATTAATTCGCAATTATGACTAGGTACGGTCTGTAGGGCCTCGCGCAAGATTGTCACGTCCATTCTGAAACATGGCCAAAACATTTTAAAATGCCAATAAATTTCAATAACATTTTTTATTATTTAACCCAATATTTACCTAAAATCTCTATCGACTGTAATATCAGAGCCATCAGGAGCCAGTATTTCGAAGAGATGACCCAACGTGTACAAAACAAGTTTACCCAATCTGACTAGGGATAAATAGCCCACCCTGAAATGAAGATACAACTTAATGAGTAACGTGTTTTATATACCATCGGCATCGTCAATGGAAGAATATGGTTTATGTGGAGGCTTCACTCTCCTCGTATTAACCCTTTCAGGACCATAAGGTTATGAGACCTTATGCAAGTATTTTAGGTACCTACCTATTTATATTAACTTATTAAGGTCAAAAAAAAAAAAGAATTATAAAGTCAACTTTTTTTTTTTTTTTTTTGTAATTTATTGGACAGCGATGTCCCTATGATTAATTTTGTGTTGGTGCTAGCATATAAAATGAAAATAGTACGTCCAGAAACTATTTTTTTAACGAAAGGTAAAATAAGCTTCTCAATAACTGTTATATTGTATTTTTTCTATTTGGGACACCGGTGTCCCCGTGGTCGTTAAAGGGTTAAGAAAGTTTACCTCCTTGTATGGGCTGCAGCGCCTTGAAGGAAGTCTTTATCCGACAAGCACTGGATTAATAATGGCGCTTTTTTCACACAGGCGAGTTGAAAACTCCGGCTCCTATCCAGTCTCGTGTCTGACGATGGCATCACCATGCTGTATAGCACCTGAAATATACCAAGTGATATAACACAGTTCTCACGAAATTATTATGTAAAAAAAATACTGAAGAAAAGTAGAATCAGTCGGACTAACAGATGTGGCAGTTGCAGATAGTTTCCAAAAAGTTAAAATAGCTCTCGGAAATCTCAGGGAAGTTTCATAATTCATAAGAAACGAAACTGAAATGTAAGTTTCGATCCCCTTACAAATTTTTAGTGGTTTTGGAAAGTTTCCTTTGGACCATTAGAAGTTTTACCTCAACATTATAAGCTACTGTTGGTGGTGCCGGGCCGTATAACATGTCTCTCAACTTGGCGTCTTCTCGGCTGAGCAAGGCTTCCGTCAGCTTATCCACCTAGAGTTAACAAGTACGAGTTTGAATACAAGAAACAGATCAGGATCACCATAATACAATCAAAGGCTGAGTAGAAATGTAGTGCAAAATGTTTTTACACCCAGAAGAAATGTACCTGAATTCCAGATTTATTTTTTCTCAATAAAAAAAGAGTTTTCTACTCCGAATCGAGACCACAATTCGATATGAATAACCAAAAAGTTGTCCCAAAAACGAATTTCCATTCCGTTCCTTTTTTTCATCTACTATGGTGGTCACGAAATGGAATCATAAAATTGGTATGAAAAACTGGGGACAGTTTCTTTTCAATTCGTGTGGAAAGAAAGATTTTTTTTCCGAATTGAGAAAAAAAAACTTTTTATAAAATGGTCTAAACCTATACACCTATATTTAGGCATATTTAAATGCTTACAGTTTGTTTATGTGCTGGACAAATTTGTGAGAGCAGGTGAGCTGCTTCCATTAATTGAGGATGATTCTGCACAACACCCACGTGTTCCAGTTCCAGTATGAATGGGATATACCAAGTGCCTTGGGCAAAAAGCTGGAAAAAAAAGTGGTTGTGTAAGTAAATGTCTCCTTCAATCTAATTATACATATTGAAAGGTATGTAGTGAAACTCGGATATAACAAGCACAGCTGACAAGTAATAGCATAAACGGGTACATCTATTTTAGAACAAGATTAAAGTCGTTATCTTGTATCTGACATTACGATTATTTAAAGCAGAGTTTGTCGTGTTGTACATCTGACCTGTGTAAGTTACTTTCCTCTGTCAGTGAATTCAGTGGTTACCGTTTTTCGATCGCTTTGCTATGACCTGTCGGAGCGACGCAACAAGAGTGGCGAGTGCACTTACCGCGCCGGGCAGCGCGTGCTCCGGCGTGGGCGGCAGCGGCGGCGACGCCGAGCTGGAGTCGCTGCTGGTGTCGCTAGCGCAGGTCGGCAGGTGCCCGTCGTACACTTTGGCCACGATCACAGTCTTGTCCCGAACAGGTATTTGCGACAGAATCTTTCGATCGTGGGATGAATCTAAGAGCTCACCGTTCAAATACAATTCTACTTTATTTACAAACAATTCTAGCTTGATATTACTATCAGATGCACATTTCAGCCTGAAATAAAATAAAACGCGTTAACTTAGCTGACAGACGAATTTATTATTATTTGATTATTTATTTATTATTGCAATAATCTAATTAATATACGAAATAGGCAAATAAAGGGTGTCCCAAAAATAACGCACGATTTGATTTTGTCACCATTTCTTCATTTCAGTGCTAATCAATTGAAAGCTGAATTCGCACAGGATTTGTAAATATGGAGGGTTATTATAAGGAGTTATAAGGAGTAAGCTTCAAAACGAATGAAAGTTTGGCTATTTTTGTAAGCATAAATCATGGTTAGCTAGGAACTAGGAAGCTTTCCATTCAAGAATCCACATGTGATGGTTTAAAAAATAACTGCATCCACAACGGGTAACTGTTTGTTGTTTGAAGGACGTAATTCGATGCTGCATCGGTGAAAAACCAATCAAATTAAAGAAAAACCTTCTTAGACATTTTTAATAAAAGAATTCGTACGTCGAGTTTGTATGATGGATGAAAGTGATGAATGTTAGTGAAGTGAAGGAAGTATGTCAGAATAGAAGCGAATGGCGCTCTGTTGTCTCTGCCTACCCCGCAGGGAATAAGGCGTGATGGTTATGTATGTATGTATGTATGAATGCGTACGTACCAGCAAAGTAGCTTTTCTTATAATTTTACAAACAAGTAAATTGTAACGAATATACACGTTCTTATTTACATTAAAGTTATAATATTATTTGTGGGACATCCATTAGTTTGATGACAAAACTTTTAAATACCTTCTTTGGATCGCCGCTCTCAACGAATACAATGCCTCATTAAAATGCGAAAATAATTCTATATCATCAAGTTGTCTTTGGCCAGTTTGAAAATTAAATCTGACTATTATGGTGCATTGCCTGCCCCTGCCTGATCTGTACATCGGTAAAATCTGCCTTTCGGCTGAAAACCTTCTATCACATTCATTTATATATTCTTGTATGGCACGAATGACTCTACACATTCTAGTACAACATTCGGAAGCGTCTGAAAAGAAAAGGAAATTCTTTAAGACCAAGATAATCTCGGATAGATACGTCGGCAGTGACATCGGATAAAGTATCACAACGTTGTCGTCAGACATGGCTCAACATATCTGGCAGCATTTACAAAAGTCGCCGGCCGGATATGTCAACGGCACATGTTGTGAAATTATTGCCCCCTCGTCTATCCCCTTCTTTAAAATGGCTGAGCCAACTATTACCATTTTGTAAGTTAAGACCACAGATCAGAATAAAGAAGGTTGGATAGGCAAAAGTCACACAAAACTATAATAATAGATACATGAATTACACGTAGAATAAAGAGCTGCAATTGGTTCACACACGGCGTCGAAAGTGTGTACGTACGAGACAACTAAGCGCACAAGATTCACTACAAACTCAAGTTCAGGCGACGAAGAGGACAGGCCACGATCGAGTTGAAGAAGCGTGGTTATTTCGCTAGCTTCGTTAATCATTGCGCGCCAAATGTGTCTTCTCCCGAAATATTTGCGTACTTCAACAGCCATGTATGTTTTCTGTATATCTTAGCGTAATCGTAATCTACTTAAAATTTCATAATTAGAAATAGTTTCTTCGAAAAATCCTACTACCTAATATTATAAATGTGAAAGTTTGTGTGTATGGATGTTTGGATGTTTGTTGCTCTTTCACGCATAAGCTACTAAATGGATTTTAATGAAACTTTACAATAATGTGACTTACACATCAGAATAGCACATAGGCTACAATTACAATTTATAAAGATATTGTTTGAATTGTCCAAAATATGATAATAAATGATCGATAAGTGTCAAGCAAGTAACCGAACTTTACGCGGACATAGTCGCGGGCGGCTGCTAGTATACTATAAAACGAAGGTTTTATACTTGTTGGTAAAAATAAACTACTCCTTGCTTGCTACTTGACGTCTGACTCTTCAACGTACTCGTAACAATCGCACAATAAGGCGTTTTCCAAGGATTTTAGCGCAGGTCCGCACTGCGATGCAAACAACAAACGACTAAATAAGTATGAACGCGTGGTTCTTAACGTATGATTGTCCAATCATACCCGTGACGCGCCTGCCCTGTGCATATTGCCAAATCCAACCTTTATTCTGATCCGTGGTTAAGACATTTAAATGTACTTCATTCACAACGCACTCTTTCATTATCGTCGATCTGTTACCAAAACTGAATGTATGTAAGACAGCATAGAAGCGTTATAGGGTTTACCTTCCTGGAGGTCCATGTCCTTCTGCAGGCGCTGCGTGCGCGCGCAGCACTGCGTGAGGAAGGCCTCGTGGTGCGGCGCGGGCGCCACGCCCGGGCCCACGCACGCGGTCACCTCGCGCAGCAGCTCGATGCCGCGCGCGGAGATCTCATCCTCGCACTCTGTGATCACCTGCAACAACGCAATTTAAGTCAAACTTTCGCTCACTTCTCACTTCATGTCATTGAACCGACGTATACTCACCCTCCATAAATAATCTAATCCTATGAGATCTGCGTCGTTAAGTAGAAAGCTTCGTCTTTTTACACGGAGTTTGCCCTCTTTTGAATTAACAGCTTTAAAAAACCTGAAAAAATGATATTTTTTATTTCGATTAGTATTAACAGTTTACTGTGCCAAAGATATATTATTATGCTACCCCAACAACAATATTAATATCATCATATTTTGAAGTTAATACGAGGTCTCGTAACGAATTTTACAAAAGGGAAATTTCTTGCGTAGACTCCCAGGTCAAGGTTTTTATCAGATTATTAAAAATAATTATATGTAAAGTACAAAAAATCGCAGAACCTACATGGGAGTGATTTGGATACCCCTGTGGTTTATCACTCATCACTGCACTTTTGCTTGACACTATTTTTTGGGACACCCTGTATATACTGATGCATTATCATCATACACGGACGTACTGAGCCAGGTTTTCAATGCATTTTATATAATGCAGAAACAAGCACAGTGTCAACATGAATTAAGTAAAATATCAATTTTGATAAGACATTTGAGTTACCTTTCAAAACACCTGATACCGGCATGCGTTAACAAATTCGGTGGTAGCATCATAATGTTCCGGCGAAAAAAATGCAAATTGATATTCGGATCTAAATCTGGTTCTTCGCCCATCAATTTACTGAACCACCGAAAACAGGCTTCACGGTCTCCTAAGTGCGCCGGCCGCTCCGCGAGACAAGACCATATTTGTTTAGCCTGATAAAGTTAAACAGTTAGTATAGACACATTAAAAGATATAACAGTAGGAAATAATGATTATACTTTTTAACAGCAAGCAACTCGTAAACCTATGTTTATATCTTGCTATCACGATTGACTCATTTTAAGTATGAATGGTACTTACTTGTTCTGCGCAGAGCCACAACTGGCCGTCTTTAAGCAGGAACCGCAGGAAACTTAACCGTTCCTGGACTTGAGCCGCGTGGGGATATCTGCCGTCCGGTAGCCAGCACTCCCAATCAATGTCTCCTTCACCTTAACATGAAAATTGTTAACATTATAAAAACAGTATATTTTATACAGAGGGACTAAATCAAAGTCGCCGGAAGTCGCTGGATGTAGGTCGCTTCCAACCGGTATACATGGAAGTCCAAAAGAGAGGCCCTACTTTCAGCAGTGGTATTATAGTCTTATGGCCGAGATGATAATGATTTTTAACTGTCATTTTCCTATCTCTAGTATCCATGGAATAAACTTAGGCTCTGGCCTTACGGCTAAAACTACAACTTAATAAACTTTTTGTTAAGACGAAATCCATAGAAACTTGTCATATTAAAAGTATGACCATACCTATTTAAGATTTATTTAGAAATTATATTCCACTAGCCATTAAATTTATTATTTTTGTGAATGTTTGATTTTGTCTAAATCATTATTTAATTAATAACTTTAGCGTCATTACAGTCCTGCTGCGCACCGCAGGGCTACATTGACGTATTGTTAGAGAAAATGACATTTATAATAATTTATAGATAGTTCTACGTTAGGTTGCACAATATGTTGTACCTGCGAGTTTAGTTCTCACGCCGTCAAGGTAATGCGTGAGCGAATCCGTGACGAGTATGACGAGCGAGTGCTGCGTCTGCAGCCGGTCGATGAGCTCCTGGCGCGTCACGTGCGGCCGCACGCCGCTGCCCGCGCCCGCCTCGTACAGGCAACAGATCTCGCGCATCATCTTCAGAGCGGGCAACACCCATCTTTCGTTGGTCTTTAACTCCTCAACACACCTATGAACGAACAATCATTTATATCGCATCATCTATTATTTCTTGAAGAATCCATAATTTGAGTAAATTATCATTTTAAGTTATAGTTCATATATTAATTCTTAACTTACTTGTCAAGCCAGAGTGTTTTCTGAGCATCACGATCTTGACTACAACTATAATCCAGTATTTTAATAAGATTTGCCAGTGCTACATCCATTATTTCTGTGCATACTTCGTCAGAATGGGCCAAATTCCAAAATAATACAAGAACCTAAAAAAGGTGAAATAAGTTAAAGTAAGTAAAAACTTTGCTAAGTAAACCCCAGTGTGACCAGAGCAAATATTCACTTTCCTAATGCATTTTTTCTCATATTACATACTGGCTGACCCGGCGAACTTCGTACCGCCTTAGCGTAGCTTTGATGCACTACTTTATTTTGTATAAAAAGTCAACATCTTTACAGCCTATAGCCTGCTCAGAGGAGCTCTTAATTTATTAGTGAAAACCGCGTTCAAAAATGCAGAACCGTTTTCACGTGATGCGCAAATAACCAAACAGACAAAAATTCAAAAAATCACCAAAACATGTTCAGTTGTCGATTCTAAAGCCCCCTAAGTAGTTTTTTCTTAAAATATCTTCTATGTACAGACTTTTGACCCTCTCTTGCTTTATTATCATATTACATATGAATTATTCCATCGATATACTTACGTATGATTTTTAATCAGAATCTGAAAACGACGCACATTGATTTCTCCCGTCACACCGTGCTTTGGAAGTTACCGAACAATCCAAACATTATCATTGCGAGCTAATATTACGAATTATTTCCATACAAACAAAACACAGGATGCACGGGTATTTTTGCCGCTGAATGTAGTTTATTACGCTGCAAATATTATTACCTTATTAGCCATAACACCGTCCTTGTCGTCTTCAGCAAGTCGACGAATGACTTCCAATAATTTGTCACTCTGTTTTTTACTTGAAGTAGCCCAACTTGCCTAAAAACAGAAAATATTAGTTTATCCATTTAAGTGATATGATATAATTTAAGAAAAAAAAAACAAATAAAGAAGTACCTTAAAACAATCAAAAAGATGATCCAGTTGATCAGGTGTGAAATCCCAAGCGAGTTTGGCAAGCAGGTCGTGTAAGTTTTTAACGATAGCTTCATGTTTTCCGTGTTGTGCTTTCCATATGGCATCTAGATCCTCTCTAGTTAAAGAGTTCTCTTTGATCATAAATCTGAGCATTTTCTCCAACCTATCGACATATTGTGGTTGGTGGAGCGAGTCTCGTAAAACTATATCCACTACTTTGTTTTCTCGAATCCAAGTCTAAAAATATATATAAAAAATAATTAAAAACACAATAAATTAACGCACTCTAAAAAAATAACTATATAATACAGATGCAAAAAATAAGTATACGTACGGTGATAACGGCTGGTGTCAACCACTCTGGTTTTGGTTGCTGGGACATGGTACTGATTAATTGGTTAATTTCGTTTAAAGCGGACATTTTTCCATTGAATGATGACATTTGTAACAATCGTAGTATCATTTTTAAACGGAACATTTCAAGAGCTGTAAAGACGATACAATAATTAAAAAATCGTTTCAAATTAAGGATTAAGGTATGGAATATCTTAGAATGTCAGGATAAAGCACTGGTACATCTTAGATGATACTTGTGTAACGATGTGATGATTAAAAGCCAGTTGAAAGCGATGTAGCGACTCAGGGTCGGATGGACTGAACAGCGCCCCTAAGCAGCTACAGGGTTCCCAACTGCCTTATGGTGAATATCGCCTTGTCTTCAACCACTAATCTCCTGCATCTTGTAAAACATATACTTGTGTAATCCTGTATCTTGTAAACATACGCTTGTAAAACCAACAGTATAAGTATGGATCAAAGCGATAGAATCAATGTACTTATTCAACTCACATTTAAGGAGGCTGTGATGATGAGGGGTCTTTACAGAAACACATTTGCAGGCTCGTATCAAACAGGATACAGTATCAGTCTTATTTTCACTACCACGTGCTTCTTTCTTTAATTCTTCATCTGTCAGGCTGTCTAAAAGAGTAGGAATGCATTCCTGGAAACAAGTAAATGCGAGTTATTAGACTTTCAAACATCAATTCAAGCTCCAATAATAACAGACTGCTACAGAAAAAAGTATCCCCAGTCCCCTTAGCACGATAGAGCGCGCGTAGAGATACGCGCGACATAGATACTATACCTGTCACTGTCTAACTAGAGACGTCCGAAAGTGACGTGTAGACTATCCCGCGCGCGACGCGACTAAGGAGTGTTTCCGTGCTAAGCCTACAAGGTCGTATAATAATGTTTTACGTTGTGCGTACTTAACATAAAATTAACTGTAAAGACAACTGGCAGAAAACTTTTTTTTACTTAATTAGTACATACAGGGTGACACATTAGACATAATACAAAACCATTTATTTATAGAAGTTATCTTAATACTTAAAGATCCCACTATGTCCCGTGTTGTTAAACTAATTGAAAGTAGGTACAGTGAAATCCGTTTATAATGACATCGAAGGGAATCGCCAAACAGGTCATTATAAGCGGACGTCATACAAAACGTTATGTAAAAAAGAGACGTAAATGTAAATGCCTTCGAATTTCAATAAAAAAAACCTTGCCTCATTAACTAAGGATAAAAATTGCACGTTGTAATTGCATGACATTTATTTTGCAGTCTTCTTCGAGACGATCACTTACGTCTTCGGGAATCAACAAACATTAGCGACGGCGCAAGAGATCATATCGGTCATTATAACAGGACCCGATTCGTTAAAATAGGTCATAGTAAGCGAGATGTCACTGTAAGCGGAGTCATTATATCCGAATATTTTGCTAAGGGTTTTATAAGAAAACCAAACTTCGTAGGGTAATTACGTCATAATAAGCGGTTGGTCAATATAAGCGGCGTCATAATAAGCGGATTCTACTGTATCGTTTTTCATTTTTTTAATTATTCCTGTTGAAAATAACAGAATAACTCTGGTTTGGTTACCCTAACACAACTTGTTAAGTGTAAAAAGTTTGAAATCAGTTTCATAGTAAATACCTACTCTTTTACCTTGACCAGTAATTGATGAATAAAACACATTCTGACACGGTGACGTTACTTGTCATAACAAACACATCTCGAATGGTTTTCTAATTTTTATAAGTTTCTCTCCCAAAAAATGTATCGAACTGAATAAGTTTACGTTTAGTGTTATGTTACGATGCCTTCTGCCTATCCGTACACCCATATTGACCTGTCGGACATGGTGGCACTTTATTTTAGGTCATCGATCACGGTGCAAACACGAACCCTATTTCACCTAAGATATCCCGAGTCTCCAACTCCAACCCGGCTGTTATAAACTCTACACTTCTACAGTCCAAAATTTGAGGGGTTTTGCTCAATTTAGAATTTCAGTACATGCTCAAAGTATAAGCCGCCAACCACGATATTCAACGCTTTCAGAACGAGAGTACTCAGGTATTTGCAACGTTACCCAGAAGCCAGCACTAGAAAAAAGCGGAATCACGATTTGGGACAACTCAAATTTTTATTTGGCGTCTGCTAAACACCGAAAGAATTTAATCCCTTTCAATTTCTAAAGGGTGCACGACATCGTTTTAGCAGACTAACCCAGAAGGGTGCAATTTTGCCAGTGGTTGCTATCAAACCTACACCAGAACATTTTGTGGACAGAAGCCACTTTTAGCAGGCTGGGTTTGTTTAATATCCATAACGAGCATTGGTAGTCTGACGTAAATCCTCATTTGCACAGATTATTTTCAAACTCGCTTTTCGTTAAACGTTTGGGCGGGACTCCTCAACGATTGTGTCATGGAGCCATATTTTATTAAAAGGACCCTAAACTAAACCAAGTACGAAGACCTCCTAGGAAATGTACTACCAACTCTACTGCAAGAAGTTCCACATCATAACATAGAAAACATGTATTTTCAACAAGACGGGGCTCCAGCTCACTTTTCTTTGCGGGTTCGTGCCTATCTCTGGACCAACAGTTTCCTGACCGCTGGATTGGACGCTGTGGTCCCAGTCGTGTGGCCGCCCCGTACCATAGTTTTTTTGTGGAGTGACATCGTGTTTACCAACGAGGATCCAATGCCGTCATACACAGAACTCATTATACATAATACAATCTTTCGATGCCGTCAAAGCCAACGAGTTTGTACTCGGTAGACTGAAGCCAAATTTAAGACGACGCCGACGTGCTGAGTTGTGTTGCCGAGAGGGTGGTGATCACTTCGAGCACCCGTTTACATACGGTTAAGAACTTTACACAATTTTATTATGTAGTTTAAAAATAAATTTAAAAACAACTCAACTTGGCTTATTATTCAAACGAATCGCAATTATTATTACCTGACACTTGATCCAGTCAATAGAAACGAATTAAAGGGGTTACCTGGAAAGATTTCCGGGAGTTTTGAAAATTGGTGAAGTTATAGATTTTGATGTGCTCTTTCCGAATTTCAACTTTGCCACCTCGTATCTTTGCCGCTAACGCCGCCATATTGGAAAAATGGCGCGTAAAAGCAGTTTTTTGACAATATCTCCTATCCGACTCATTTTACAATAAAACAGTTTATTACAAAATAAAACTAGAGGATATTGCCTACAAGTTATGTCTCAGTGTTTTTTTCATAAAGTCAATAGTTTTGGCGTACGAGCGCCACAAAGTGTACTCCAACACCACTCAACGAAAAACTCAGCTTTGTCATTCAATAGAGGCTTTGACAGCCGTATCTTAGGGAGTTATATATATCTAAGGGCTAATTCATTAACAATATGTAAGAAACTATCGCCTCACCGACTTTAGTGCTCGAATAATGAACGAAATAGGTACTTCTATTTTGCTCGCAAAAAAGCGTGAGATGTATGACATTCTGTGGCGCTTGCGTATTTTTTGGGCTAAGAAGTAGGGACCATTTTACCAAAAATGCTTAAGAGGGTGCACACAAAATTCGGTGATTTTGATGATTTTCAAATGCTTTAGAAAGCTATAAATCCTTAAGTTTTTAAAGA
>BHDV01011788.1:138642-157621 GCA_005406045.1 Adoxophyes honmai
CCCTCCGCCTGCGGCGTCGGGCTTCTAACAGCCTCTCGTTAATAATGTTCCATTTCCTCCCCTAGTTGCTCAATGTACTATAAAAGAAGCCATTGACCATGTTCCTGTCTATTGGACTAGTAATCAAGAAAACCTCAGTTTTAAGAACAAGACAAACGTCAGTTATTGAAATAGACCAAAGTTGTTATTATAATATAGTTTAGTCATTTAAATACCAAATTGTTTGAAATGCAGCTTATCTGTAACATTGGTAAAAAATACTATGCTACAGCTAGGACTTCAAAACCTCTACATTTGAATTCATTGTCAAAAGGAAACTTGTTTCGAATATGATTTACCACTTGAAATGTGCTTGGATTTGAAAATGTAAATGCAAGCATCATAATATGACAGTCACCAGGTTCCCCTAATACGCTATTTATTTAAATAGTTAATTTATATTAAATAGGGTCTTGATTGAACTATAGTAGGAACAAAAAAAAATAGTTTTCTATCTAAAAGTAGTTCATTACAAATGTCTAAATTACGTGGCCGTGTACGCCAATCAGGTCGCGTGACGTGATTTTTCAGTGATTAGTACTCTCCTAAAGTTCTCACATAACCTTCTACTGTAGGATATTTTACAGAATCAGATTCTTTTTTTTGCATTTTCCAGTTTACTCTTCAGTTGTTACAATTAATTATACATACATAACATACATACATATCCTCATGCCTGTATTCCCAAGAGGGGTAGGCAGAGCACATGAATTCAAAAATCCAGTGTCACGTTAAGCGATTTCAGGGTAACTCAGATGGTTAAACGTGATATTGCAGTGACAGGTTGCAATTAATTATAATACTTGAAATGACCAATTTCTTGATATTTCATATTGTGCATAGGTCTAGTAAGCAATAGTATCATGTTATGTTAAAAGGGTATTAACCTGGTCAAGTTAGACATAAAAACAGTGACAAATACAGAAAATTCCGACAAAGCCAAATCTCCGTAGAAACCTCAGTTCTACTATAAAGAATAAAGTGTCAAAGTCCCCATTTATCCCATGTGAGCTAAGCGAGTTATTCGGATTCAAATGTCAAAATTTTTGGTTCTTTGGATTTTTCTCGAAAACGGTAAGTTTTATCAAAAAGTACCTCAAAGCCAAGTTGTAGATCTCAAAATATTCTATAAAACGGTCTTTACTAGTTTTTCTCTAAAACCCAACGTTTGCCAGATATTGCGCTCATAAGAATCACGGTCAACATCACATACTGTACGAGGTAGTGCACTCGGCGCGTTTTTCTTAACTTGGTTTCCCCGGTAGGCCTATTCCACTAACATTTATGACGTTATTTTCAGGAAAAATACTAATTTAATAGTATGAAGATGGTTGATATTGGTTATGGGGTCTAACTGACGTTCTATACTCGATAGAAATGTTAAATACCAGATGCCTATGTTGGAGGAAGACAGGATAGTCATTATTGGCATCTGCTGTCCAATATTTCTATCGATTATAGAACGACAGTTTAACCCCATACCCAATATCAATAGTCTTCATACTATTAAATTAATTTTCCTGGAAATAACGTTATAAGGTTTAGTGGAATAGGCCTACCGAAGAAACTACGTTGAAAAAAATGCGCCGAATACACTACTTCGTACAGTACGTGATGTAGACCGACATGTAGTAAGTGATTCTTATGAGTGGAATATCTGGCAAACGGTGGGTTTTAGAGAAAAACTAGTAAGGACCGTTTTATGGAATATTTTGAGATATACAACTTGGCTTTGAGGTACTTTTTGATAAAACTTACCGTTTTCGAGAAAAATCCAAAAAAAACCTAAAATTTTGACATTTGAACCCGAATAACTCGCTTAGCTCACATGGGATCAATGGGGACTTTTGACACTTTATTCTTTATGGTAAAACCAAGGTTTCTAGGGAGATTTGGCTTTGTCGGAATTTTATGTATTTGTATTCTCTAACTTGACCAGGTTATATATATAATGTTTCAGGTTATATATGTAATGTAATGTAATAAACTGTACTTAAACAAAAGTGACCTTCACAAAACTAAAACATTGATTTTGTAGATTGATTTTTCCAGTTTTGTCTTGCTAACTGCATTTGTATTATAAACCTTTGATAATTATTTTCCGTGTGGTGCCGGGTTAGAATAGCACCTCCCCCTTTCTTCCCGTGGGTGTCGTAAGAGTCGACTCTGGGAAAGGGTTAGTGTATTGTGGGCGATGGGCTAGCAACCTGTCACCGCAATATCACGTTTAACACATTCACGACTAAGCCTAAAATCAGAACATCTGCGCGGAACCGAGTAGTCTATAGCTAGTACAAAATGAACCCGGCTACCGGGTTCTCGGTATCCCGCGAATGTTTTGAAGAACCCGGGAGCCGGGTCCTTGGTTCTGAATGTGTTAACCATCTGGTTACCCTGAATTTGCTAAACGTGGCACTGGATTTTTGAATTCATGTGCTCTGCCTACCCCTCATGGGAATACAGGCGTGAGAATATGTATGTATGTATGTGATAATTATAAAACTGATACTACACGGAATCACAATAAACAATAACTTTATTGACAAGTCAGTAGCATAGTCGCAGCAAATTCAGATATTAAAGAGTGTAAGTTTTTTTTATTAAATATGATAATTATCTACAGGAGAATTTTTAGAGGATTGATATTATTTTTATGGAACTACTGAGATTACAGAAAACCGATTAAGACCCTACATTGATATAGAATAAGTAAATAAGAGACTTAGTTGTTTTGACTCGCGCATGAAGGGTTCCGTACCAAAACAAAAGGGAAAAAAACGCATTTTTTGTATGGGTACCCGCCTAAATTATTATTTTGATTTTAGTATTTGTTGTTATAGCGGAACAGAAATAGATCATCTCTGCAAATTTCAATTGCCTAGCTCTTACCGTTCCTGAGATACAGCCTGGTGACAGATTGACAGACAGACGAACAGACAGACAGACAGCAGAGTCTTAGTAATAGGGTCCCGTTTTCTCCCTTTGGATACGGAACACTAATAAAAAAGACCTGACATTAGGTTCCCTGTTAAGTCTATTATCTCCCTAGTCTTCTACTTTTCATTTCAAATACATACACATTTATGAGATGAACGAGCCATCCTCTGGGTGTTCGATGATCCTGTGATCTACTAAACACTTCAGGCTCTTGAGTTGAACCTTGGCCTGCTGATGTCGTAACAGATAGACCGTCACATGTACATGATGCATTAAATGTGTGAAATCTGAAAAATAATGGGTACACTGCATATAAATTTAGTTATTACGAGGGCTGATTGAAAAGTTCGCGGCCTGAGCATTAAAAAAAAAAGTTTTTAATTTTTTTATGCTGCCATTTTGAACTGTCATTATTCAGATGGCATCCCGCGAAAGTTCAATTGTAAGACAATATTTAAAATATTTTTTACGTTTGATTTAAAAATACGGGTTAACAGATTTTTCATAATGGGCAATTTGGAGCATCGTGCTGTAATTAAAAATCTCTATAAAAAAGGATTGACTCCAAAATACATTTTTGAAGATATGCAGTATCCATTGGGGCAATCCTGTCCATCATATACGATGGTAAAAAAGTGGGCAGCTGAATCTAAGCGGGGACGAGTCAGCATCGCAGATGACCATGGCCCCGGGAGACCAACTACTGCGACCAATCCACATAATGTGGCAATTATATGTGAGATTCTAATGAAAGATCGAGGATTAAAAGTAAAAGAAATAGCTGACATCGTAGGCATCTCCTATGAAAGAACCCAAAACATTATAGTCAACGAATTAGGCATTTCGAGGGTATCGACGAGATTAGTTCCAAAGCTCTTTTCAGTGGAACGAAAAATCACTCGTCTAACAATTTCACGCGACTGTCTCGACCTGTATGAAGATGACCCCAGGACTTTTTGGACAGGTATGTTACTATGGATGTGACATGGGTCCACCACTATACGCCCGAGATTAAGCAGCAATCAAAACAGTGGGTTCGTGCTGGATATCCGCCTCCAAAGAAGACAAAGGCCATTTTGTCGGCGAATACAGTCATGGCATCAGTCTTCTGGGATGCAAAGGATTTAAAGGGAGTAATAATGGTTGACTATCTCCAGAAAGGTATCATTATAAACTTGGACTACTATTGTGACCTTTTACGCCGATTACGAGAGGAACTGAAAGTAAAAAGACCTGGATCATTAACAAAAAAAGTTCTCTTTCACCAGGACAACGCACGTGTGCACACGTCAGTAAAATCGATGGCAGAAATTCACAACTGTGGGTTTTAATTATGGCCCCACCCACTTTATTCACCTGATTTGACACCATCGGACTTCCATCTGTTTCCAAACTTAAAAAAACACACGGGCGGTAAAAAAAATTTAACCGACCACTAGGTCCAAGCTGAAGTGGACGCCTATTTTGAGGGCCTGGAGGAAAGTGTCCTCAAAAATGGTGTAATGTCATTGGAATCCAGTTGGAACAAGTGCAAAGATCTCGACGGGGACTACGTAAAGAAGTAAAAATGATAAATAAAATCTTTGGATTAGATTTCATACTTAGGCCGCGAACTTTCCAATCACCCCTCGTATATTATAGCCATCCAACCTTCAACTGGCATTGTAATCATTCAATCATTAATTTAACACATATTCTACAAAACTTACTTGTTGTTAGGGTTAAACGCCATAGACAATAAATGCAAAAATCTTGGATCATTCAATTTCATTGCACATAGTTTAACCAATTTCTCGCAGTTTGATCGCACGCACTGCTGGATGTTGTTCTTCCATGACGACACTGCATCATCAGTCAGGATCTTTGTAAATGATACTGTCAGGGCATCATTATAGAATCGCTGGCATGCAATGTTATTCTCATCTTCTCCTGTAAACAATGAGTTCACATGTAACAAGTCTTTGCAAGACTTTCAATGCAAGCCTTTTTATATGGACATAAATAGGACTTAATGAAAATTTAAGTAAAGTTTTGGTTGTTTTTGTGTAATACAACTACAGTAATAACCCGCTTTACGCGACTCCGTTTTGCGCAGAATCACTATAACGTGATTTTAACAAATTTCGCACTCAAATACTTCACATCACGCGAAAGAATACGTATAAATATAATATAGTCATAAACTTCTCTATGGTCGCGGGAATCCCCGCTTCCTCTGAACATTCTGTTTGAAGAATTGGGAATTTGTCCGTCGACTTCTATGGGGATTCCCTCGTTCGTTTCGTTTACTCTGTTATAGTCAGTCTGTCTGTCTAGTTCAGCTCGTAACGCTACGTCAAAATGTTTAACTATGTTTTTATAAATCTCGATATAAGCGTATTCTAGTTAACGCGATTTTTTCCGGAACGTACCCCTCGCGTAAAGCGGGGTATTAGTATTACTGTATTAAGTTTTATTGTCCATCAATAATAATTGTAACAATTGGTACAGTACAGACCGAGTTAGTTAGATGATTTTCCCAAAATCATTATTAAATTATTATTTCTGGTTACCCTGAAATTGCTAAACGTGGCACAGGATTTTTGAATTCATGTGCTCTGCCTACCCTTTTTGGGAATACAGGCGTGAGAATATGTATGTATGTATGTATGTAGCAAAATTTCTATTCGCATTTTTCCGCAAACAACCGCATTTTACCCAGTTTCGTATTTAGGGTTCCGTAGTCCACCAGGAACCCTTATGGTTTCGTCATGTCCTTCCGTCCGTCCGTCCGGGCTCGTACTCCGCGCCTACTGCAC
Organism: Adoxophyes honmai; assembly: GCA_005406045.1. Taxonomy (NCBI): domain Eukaryota; kingdom Metazoa; phylum Arthropoda; class Insecta; order Lepidoptera; family Tortricidae; genus Adoxophyes; species Adoxophyes honmai. Next base: position 144,417 of record BHDV01011788.1, read on the forward strand.
CGATTGTCAAGAAATTTGGAGGAGAGATAGATTTTCAAGTTCCAAAAATTGTTTTTTAAAATTATGAAAAAAATATATTTTCCCATACAGCGAAAAGTGAATTTAAAAAATTAAATTGAACTAACCCCAACATGTGGGCTATAGATGAAACTGTCTTTAAAAATGCAACAAAAACTGCTTTGAGACTATGTAGTGTAGATCAATCTCTCCAGTCTTGAGATAATCTAAGAAATTTAAAATTTAAGGTGTGCCCCCACCGTAACTTTTGAAATATCACTAAAATAATTCTGAAAAAAATGTGGTATTTACCTCAAAGTAAGTACATACTTTCAAATAAAATTATAGCGAACTCGGTATCATACATAGTTTTTTTTATACAACTCTACCAACTTATACACGGTGATTTTTAATCCGTGATCAGGAACACGAAAATATTAACACGTAGCTCACCGTAGTAATTTTAACTTATTAAGCGAGGTCTCACGCCATTCCTTGGTCGTTTAATTAATTAAAAGTTAAAACTTAATTGAAAAGAATTACCACTGAATACACATGGTCATCCTACATGAACGTGACGTGACGACGTCATGTGCCATCGTTATGTGTAAATTTGACGGATCTTAAAGTTGCGACGTTTAGGTCTCAAATCACCTTGATTTTGTTATACCCTATTACCAACATACCTAGATCTCAAAATAACTTGATGTCAAAATGGCTAAATCCCAAAATACCTATATTTTTTCTCAAAACACCGGATTTTTAATGTGACTTAATTTTAAAATACCTTTGTCTAATAAAACTAAATATCGCTAAACAACCAAATCCCAAAATACCTAAATTAAAGGTTATACCTTAACAGTAAGTAAGTAAGTAAGTAAGTAAGTAAGTAAACACTTTATTGTACAAAAGGAAAGAACACGAAAATACAAAACTCATATACAAATAAAAGGCGAGGTACAACATAACATTAACAATATGGTTTTCTTGTTTATCGCTGGCCATTTGAAACTAAAGGTTTAACAAGGAAGTTTTTCTATCTTATACCTACACCCCTACACAGTTATCATTATCATGAATCATGACAGTTAAACTGAATAAAAGCTTGTAATTTTTTTTAGGTATTTTGAGACTGTGACATTTTGCCTTTTCGGTGTTTGAAGGAAATGTACATATCAATATTTAGTCGTTTTGGGAATTGGACATTTTCGGTCAAAGTCATTATGACTTTCGTTCATCGAATTTTTAATATGACTTAATTTTAAAATACTAACTAAATATCAAAACACCTTAATCGCATAACAACCAAATCCCAAAATACCTAAATTAAAGGTATACCTTCTTAATATGGTTGTCTTATTGTATCGCTGGCTACTTGTAACTATAGTACAGCCAAGTGCAAAAATAAGTATCGAGAGAAAAGTTTCAAAAACTGATATCAAACATCCCATATTATTTGCATATTCACTAATCATGTCATATGTGTGTCACAGGAATATCTTCAATAATATGTTCAGATAAAAATGATCAATACAATATTACCACCCATCTCTTAATAATCATGTATCGTTTATACTTTCAATAACAAGGTCTGCTTCAAGTTACTGCTTTATATGTATACATAAAATATTTCAAAAATATACATGAATAATCGTTTCAAAAATATGGTCATACGAAAAGTTTCAGTATTGTGTTATTATGATAACACAAGTATTCAGTAATATTGAGTAAATATAAAAATTAAAAAATATTACCTTAAAATGATGCTATAATCGAAACATTGAACAAGGGTGTTAATTTTCGAAAAAAACCTAAAAGTCCAAATATCTCGAAAACCGTGCGACTTTTACTGGACCTATTTTAGCTTTTTCATAACGTCCTAAGTGCCCTCTATCCGTAAGTCAAGGGTTATCCACTCATTACCTAACACCCTGTATATGGAGTCAACCGCAAAATGAAATTCAGCAAGCTACGAAACCCTTTCATGTGCGTGCCCGACACGCTCTTGCCCGGTTTTTTTACTAAAGCTTATCTTCAGAGTAACATTTTTCCCAGTTAGAATCGACACAGAAACGTAGATAGGTTTAGGTTATGTTACGTTTTCATGGGCCCGGAGGGCTAAAATAACATAGGAACAGGACACCGTTTCTGTGTCGATTCTAACTAGGAAAAATGCTACTTTGAAAATAAGCTTTAGTAAAAAACGAAAATGGGTAAAAAGTCATTTGGGAAAAAACGTGAATAGAAATTTTGCTACCTACCGGGAAATAATGATTTTGGCAAAATCATCTAACTAATTATCTAAGAGACGACTGTCTCTTGCCCCTGTCAAAAACATGTATATGCTGCCTCTAAGAAGGGTTTCAAGGTCAATGTAATTTAATTATAATTTATTTATTTTGTAATTATTTTTCTTTGTTTTGAAAAAATGACTTTCTGCCAAGTTTCTTGCGGCGCATTCTTCTTGGCAATGATGGTCTTTCCGAAGCGCTGGTAAACTCAAAAAAAAAAGACGTGTAAAAGTGCTCTTAGGAGCCTATTTGCATAAATAAAGTTTTGAATTTTGAATTTTGAATTTTGAATGTCATGTCTGTCCTTGACTGTCTGAGACAATTTTGCTAGAGTGATGATGGTGTGGTGAATGTAATAAGAAAATTTACAGTTCAGGTATAGAATAAAGCCTACTTACCCTTTGCTGCCAATTCCGTAGCAGCAATAAGAAGCACCTCTAGTTCCTGCTCAGGTAGCACAGGCACTACCCATCGTGGATGAGATATTTTTTCCTCAAGTGCTTTTAGCTTTGCCTCGGGGAATGATATCTATAAAAAAAATACAAACAATAAATACAAACCTTATCTTAAGTTATTTCCACGTAGATCTTTGTTTTTAGGATTCCGTACCCAAAGGGTAAAAACGGGACCCTATTACTGAGACTTTGCTGTCCGTCTATCACCAGGCTGTATCTCACGAACCGTGAGAGCTAGGGAGTTAAATTTTTTACAGATGATGTATTTTTGTTGCCGCTATAACAACAAAATCAAAATAATAATAATAATTAAGGGGGACTCCCATAGAAAAAACGTGTTTTTTTTTGCCATTTTGGGTCTATTTAAATAACTGTAACAGGTAAATACTTAAATGCTCTCAGAATATTTAATTAAATATTTACTTTAAAAGGAAATAATTAAAATAAAATAATATTAAAAAATTAATAAATAATAAATTAGTATTGTAATTATTATTATAAAATGAATAAATTAGTATTTAAAGGGGGCTCCCATACAAAAAACCTGATTTTTTTCAGTTTCTGATATGGAACCCTTCGTGCCCGAGTCCGACTCGCACTTGGCCGGTTTTTTTAATTCATGTGCTCTGGCTCTTGGGAATACAGGCGTGACGATATGTATGTATGTATGTATCTCTGTTTGCAAGATTGCGGAAATGAAAATCCAAGGTTTACATTTTAATATTATTACATATTTTCAATATTATGGTGCAAACTTTTGGAATAAAGAAGTTAATTTATAGATTACAGAGTTAGAGTTTTGAAAACTAAATTAACAAAACTCACACTTCATCTTGTTTTTCATCTACTGATACTGTATTGATTACTTTTATCTAACATTGTTTCATACCATGCCAGCTCCAGTAAGCTTAATCTGTGGTTCTCAAACTGGATCTGACAAATTTTCTGTATGTTTTTTTATACACTGAAAGAGGTATAGTTGTCACATCTGCTATCTCAATTTGCCTTGGAATCCCTTTCCTTAGTTTTAATATTGGTTTAGGTAAGGCCTTAGCCAGGTCACCATAGTTAGACCCAAAAGATCCATAAAATAAAACATTAATGAAAATAATAAAATAATCATAAATTGAAAACTGTCACTAGTAGGTTAACACTCTGCATAAAAATCCTCATCACTTCACTACGAGGTACTTAAAAATTAAACCCAGAGTCAGATTCATTTAAGGGCCTTACTATGGAGACCCAACTGTGGCCCTTCCTTTCTTCAATTTCATGCAGTAATTGTAAACTTTTATTATAGGTCGATTGTCTTGTTTTTTTTTCTGTTCTGATTGTTTTCCTCTCCCTAAAGCAGCTCTAAATTTTGAAAAAATCTTATAGGTTTTTATTTCTAATATCTGCCAATCTTCTCACATAATTTTTAAATTTGTGTCTTTTGTAAATTACTTTGTATGTAATTGTGTCTAGTTGTGATAATAGTTCATTTATGGCTTTGTTTCTCTAGGTGCCCAAAAACTCGAGTCTACTGGCAGGAAGTAATGCACCCATACAAGAAAATAAAACTGTTATGCTTAACTCTTATTCAAGCTATTCAATAAAGACAATAAATGTAGTAAATATAAATTTATAAAACAAAATATAAATAGGCCCTTTTGATCTAGACATTGAAATTTAATGATAATCTTATGTTTAATAAAAGATGTATTGTAGGTATATACACATTAGTAATTACAAGTGTCTAACCATGAGATTGAAATTGACACATAGTAAGCATGATTAATTAAAAAAAATTAAACACATTTTAGTTCTTTCATTTCAATTTATATGTATGAGAATCACGAAAGTTTAAAACAGTATTTCAATTTAGCTCTGCACATAAATATTAGTCTTTGTGTATTTCATGGTTTTTTCAGTATACTTGTGGATTCATTGGTATTGTTTAGGTGCAAAATTAGACAGTATAGTATTTTTTGGTATTGGCATCCAAAAACTTTAGTTTTTAATTCAAAATTAGATAGATAGTATGTAGCAGAGCATAGATTAATACATGGTAAACAGTGACTAATACCCACAAAAGTTTTTCTAATATCCAAAATTAATGACAAACTTAAAAATTGTTTTGTTCTTACCTCCCCAGGCATCTGATCCTGTTCTTTCATTGATATTGTCATTATTTTATTGTAAATGTACACATTGCCTTTCCTGAAATAAAATATTCACAGTCTATCATTTGACTTCTGAAGACCAGAATGGGTAGTAATGTGCTTGAAACAAGATAAGTACTTTCAGATTGTACAACTATTTTTATTCATCTAGTTTCACATGACATGTTATTGTTTATAAATTCAAAATTAAAGACATAATTCACATTACGTACCTGCAACTATGTTGGTAAGATGAGTGTCGAACAGCACTGCTGGAAATACATTTTTACATTAATAATCAATACGCAGTATCTAAACGATGTCGGTACCCTGATATATAATCTTGCAGATTAATAAATATTTAGAGCATATTTAAACTACATCATCATTAACATTAAATATGATACACGCAGAGAGGATAACAACAAATAATTCGTCCGGTAAATTTATATGACATTACTAGTTTAAGACTTTGTAGCACTATTAAGAACTTATGTAATGATTAATACACACGAACATATAGATAATTAGAAACACAGACCACTTGAAAATAACGCAAATAATGTTGTATGTAAAAGATTGTCCTCTGGAAACTACTCCAAGAAAAATAATAAATCGTAAGTATGGATCAGCCGGCGCGACAAAATGGCGTCATACCTTAGCTAAACAAGGAACACTGAAAAAAAAACAATTATGCATTCATGTTTAAGCTGTTACTTATGGTAGAAAAATAAAGAACTCACTAACAATCTTACCTTCGACATATATTTAAATTACAATTACAAAATATTAGTTAATTCACTTAATTAAATTCCGCACTACCGACACTTTTTTGACGTTGAATAGGAAAATTTTGTATAGAGATACATAGATAGATAGAATTATTATACATATATATACCACAAAACATAAGTAACTATATGAACTGTACTCGACTAGGTCCGGATTGTAGTGCTGCAGAAAAGTTTTTGTCACGTTCGTTTTGAAGTCATTGATAATTTTGCTTTGATTAGTTTATATCGTTCAAATCGGACCACATGGTAGAAATTTCAAAGGTAAGGGCGATTGTCCATTGTCAACTTTGCCATCAAGTTTTACGATTTTTACAGTGCGATAATTGTTATCAACTTTAAATACTCTTTTTTACCTGTTTTTAAAACATCATCAAAAGTCGTAGCGCAAAAAGCAAGATTCCTTGCAGTGCGTAATCGCCCGAACGCTATTAAAAGCCTGCTATACATGTTGGCCGAGCCTTGACGAGTGTACGCCAACACCAACGTCTATAGAAACTAGACAGTTCATTTGCGTTGCCTTGCCACTGCTCGGCGACCGGCGACGCTCGCCTAGTTGGTCGAACGGAGGCAAGCGCCAACGTGTTAACGTGTATAGAAAGTGTTTGCCGTCGTTTGACACGACTCGCTGTCACGCGTGATCACTTGCTGCTTGCTGCACTTCGGGACGCTGTCGATTTTTCACAAATCAAAGGCGCTCGCGCGCACTCGGCTAATAGCGATTCTAGCGAATAGCGTCCACATGTTTGTCATGTGTACATGGCTACGAAAAACTGCCGCTAAGAACTTTATCTTAGACAAATTATTAGCCGATTTTTGTTAATGTCAACTATAGAAGAAAACGCTAGGATACTTATTGCATATTGCTTTTTACCCTTTTACGACTCAAAAAACGGGTGCGTCCCATATGATATAACTACAAAAAATATAATTCCACATTAATAACATTCACAAGATATAATCAACGTTTGCTATAACATCAAAATCAATATTTTTATTAGGAATAACGGTCAGTTAACATATTACTCATTTGGTATAATATTTTTTCATATAACATTCAAATACTCTAAATTCGTTTTGTATAACATTCAAAACGCATATCGATCATAGTATATACTATCTTTTAGTATAATGATTATAAAATATAATAGCGTATAATAAATAAATAAATAAATAAATATCACTGGACATTTTTTACACCGATCACCTAGTCCCAAAGTAGGCAATTTAATGCCTGTGTTATGGGTACTAGACAACGGATAAACTTACTTATATATAGATAAATATCCAAGACTCGAAAGCAAACATTCGTATTCATCATACAAACATCTGCCCCGACCGGGGATCGAACCCGGGACCTTAAGCTTCACAGTCAGGTTCTCTAACCGCTGGGCTATCCGGCCGTCAATATAATAATAGTACGTATTCCACCTTAAGGCAGGTCAGATTTCGGTCAGGTTAGGTACGACGACGAGCGAAGCGAGGAGGAGTGTTAAATTAAAGCCCTAACAGACGACCAAATCTGGTTTGGTCCGAACAACAAACTTGGTTGGCTCCAAACGGTTTGCTCGACTCGCCAGACGACCAAATTTGGTTTGGACCGAACCACAAACTTGGTTTGCTCCAAACACCATCGAACCTGTCAAACACGGGTCAGAGCTTTTCGTGCTACCTCAAGTCAACAATGCCTCCGCTCCGACTTTATCAAAACAAACCAAGATCGCGTTAGTTGTGGCAACCGTCGTAGCTATTACGCCTACCAAAAAGAACAGGAAAAAAAGAAAAGATTTGCACAATAAAGTGCCAAACTGCCAAACGGTTTGGTGGCTCGGCCACACGATCGAATTTGGTTCGATCCGAACCAAATTTGGTGGCAAAACCATATCGAACCAGCAAACCGTCAATAATAATAATAATGTTCGGCCAACCGCTGAACAGACGACCAAATTTGGTTTGGAGCCAACCAAGTTTGTTGTTCGGAGCAAACCAGATTTGGTCTGTTAAGACAAATGCTTTCAGTATAGCCCAAATTTGAAGTCGGTTTGTTTTTGTTTAAAATTATATAAATATATAAACAAAAATGGATTGATGCGAACTATTCATAAACAGCTCTAACAATAACCCTGACATTTTGCAACACTTTGATTCACTTTGTCCTAATATCAAAATTGTTGACAAGCGAAGTCTTAGCCTCCTAGGGTCTCCTATATTCGAAGATGCCTTTCCTGACCTAATCGATAAATCTATATCAAAATTCCAAAACTGTGCAGATCGGCTGCTAGAAATCAGTGCCCATCCAGCACTCACTATTCTAAAATTCTGCCTTTTCTTGCCAAAATTCACATATCTGCTCCGCTGTTGCCCCTTTTGGAAATATCAAAATTTGCTAATCCCAATCGACACTCTCATAAAGAAATCTTTAGAATCCATTCTCAATATACAACTCAGCGAGCAATGTTGGACCCAGGCATCCCTCCCTATCAGAGATGGTGGGCTAGGGATTCGCAAAATTTCTAGTGTTGCATTACCGGCATTTCTATCTTCTGTCCACAGCACGTCCAATCTCGTAGGAAAAATTCTGAGGGTTTGTCCTGTAAACTACGAGACGACAGGCTTGGCTGATAGTAGAAATGCTTGGCTTATGGCTTGTCCGGGTCAAAATCTGCCTATAAATCCAAATTCCCAACGGAGCTGGGACGAAGTCTTATCAAAATTGACATATTCAAAAATTTTGATTTCCAGCTCAGGCCCAGATCGCGCGAGGCTTCTGGCTGCAGGAAGGAAGGAATCCGGTGACTGGCTCCACGCCTATCCTTCGGCTAGTATCGGAACCTTCCTGGAGCCAGAAACGTTAAGGATAGCTGTTGGGCTGAGGCTGGGGGTTGCGCTGTGCTCACCACACCGCTGTCCCTGTGGTGCCATCGTCGACCAATCCGGACACCATGGACTTTCCTGCCAAAAGAGCGCAGGCCGCTTTTCACGCCACGCTGCTGTAAATGATATTATCCGCCGGTCCCTTGCCACTGCCAACGTGCCCGCTGTTTTAGAGCCAACAGGCATTGCTCGGGACGATGGCAAGAGACCGGACGGTATGTCTTTGATTCCGTGGAGGATGGGCCGGGTTGTAGTCTGGGACGCAACTTGCGTCGACACCCTGGCCCCATCGCACCTTCACGGAACCACAGTTAAAGCTGGCGCTGCGGCAGAAGCGGCCGAAGCAAAAAAAAGGACAAAATATCAGGGTCTCGGTTCTTGCTATAACTTTATAGCTGTAGGAATCGAGACTCTGGGTCCATGGGGTCCCAGCGCGACGTTGTTTTTCAATGAATTGAAAAAGCGCCTGGTCGACGCCACTGGCGACCAACGGGCTGGCAGCTACTTTTCACAAAGAATAAGCATAGCTGTTCAAAGGGGAAACGCTGCCAGCCTTTTGGGCACCATGCCACGGGGACCCTTTTTAGATTTAATTTAGCTTAGGATAAGTTTAGGATAAATTTAGTTATTTTTTATTAATAAGTATATTTCTGTAATTTTTCTTTGTAAATAATTAAAATATTTCGCTAAAACAAAAATGACACTAATGACAGGTCACAGGGATCTGTCAAAATTATGCAGTGAAGTGAGAAGTGGAAGTGAGTGAGTGAAGTGCAAGAAGTGAATCATGATAATTATGTCCATCTTCGTTGTTAGGTTAGTCTGAGAGAAGAAGATTTATTTTATTGAATGAAGTGTGGTCTCTTTACACTTAAATTGAATTCATTAATTTCTTTGGCTCATTTTTGCCATCATCGAAATGAACCCTAAAGATCCTGAAGCAAGAAGTCGTGACGATAATCCTTTCGAAGGAATGACTATATCGAGCTCACATGTACTTGAATCGTTAAATTCTAGAAGTCCCTGTCCTGTTTGTGGCAAATCGCGCATGTACTTTTGCTACAGTTGTTATGTCTTAGTATCACAACTTAAAGGCAAAGTGTCGTTTTGCAGTGTAAGTGTAAAATTTGTTGTCCATTCAAGTAAGAATAATTGTTTTCTTTATTCTCTTATATTTTATATTATGAACTTGTTTTTTTTGCAGTTGCCAATAAAAGTGGATATAATCAAACACAAGAGAGAGATTGATGGTAAAAGTACAGCAGCTCATGCAGCTGTCCTTGCCCCTGATGATGTGAAAATTTATACTTACCCCGAGGTCCCTGAATATATTAATGATGGCCGAACTGTTTTACTCTATCCTGGAAGGGCAGCCAGACCAGTACATGAACTCTTTGTGGATTCAAAAGACTCTCTTTCATTCTTAGATTATCTGTCGTCCCAACTGCCTCATGGAGAAAATGTGGGACCATTAATGCCTAAGCAAATAAACAGTAATATAGATAAACTGCCCATTGACAGAGTAGTACTTATAGACAGCACTTGGAATCAAAGTCGTGGTATTTATGCAGATAAGAGATTACAAAATATTCCTAAAATTGTTGTACAAAACCGAGCTTCACAGTTTTGGCGTCACCAACGAGGCAGCCCTCGCTGGTACTTGTCTACTATAGAAGCTCTTCATCAGTTATTGCTAGAATTGCATGTATGTGCTTGGGGGTGCAGCCAAAATTATAAAGGGTTACTTTCTATAAACTTCCCAAAACATAATAAAGTAGATAATTATAATCAATGTAAACCTTATGAAGGGCAATATGATAACCTGTTGTATTTTTTTAAGCATATGTATGAAAAAATACACAACTTGTATAGACATGAAGACTTACTAGCATATAAACGGCCAATGACTTGATTCATTAAATTTAACAATATTAAAAAAAAAATGTGTTATTCATTTATTCCCCACATCATTTCAAGGTTCTGATTTATTATCTAGTAAAAAAGAAACTCATCATCAATGTCTGTCTAACCGGTTAGGTCTCATATCACCTTTATTTCGTTATACCCTATTATCAACATACCTACAGTTGTGTGGAAAATAATAGCAGTAAATGTACTCGGGTGATTATTTCCTGAAATAAACCACATAATCAAAAGATAAAGATAAAAACTGTTTACCTCAGGACTGCTGGCACTGGCCAATGCATTGTTAATTTTATTCATTTCGAATTTATATTTACGAATTTCGAGAAAGGATGTTTTATAAAAATAGCAGTGTTATTAGAAAAATCTTCATTTCATAATTCTCTCCACCCCCGGACTAGATAATACTTTCTTAGTAGAATATACAGGGTGAAAATGAAATCCGTAACGAAATTAATTCCTGATACTCAGAATCACTAGCACAATACAATGGTAAAATAAAAAAAACACTTTTTTTTTTCTTTTTTTTTCATCGGGAAATTCCCAAAAAAATATTGAATGTGGGCACCCTATAAACCACGGTGTAACTGTTTACGTTTGTTTAAATTCAATTCGAAAGTAGGGTAGTTTTGCTTTTGCATATGCCACAATCGACGAGTTCGTCGACCCTAAAGTAACCGCCGAGGGTAGGTATGAAAAATGAATTCTCAAGCGGGCAGTCGATGCGCACGCGTTCCCTAATCATCCCGGTCGTACGATACGTAAACACAAAGTGTACGAGTGACAATATCTTTAGAATTTTCGAATCGCGAGTTACTATGAAATGGTGCGAGTGTACATCCAAAGTATTTTTACCAACAAGATGGTGCATCCCTCCATTACGCTCGCGATATTACGCGCGAGCACTTGAACAATGTGTATGTGTACGGTGACTGGTGGATAGGCCGCGGTGGACCTGCCATCTGACGTCACCCCTTGTGATTTATATCTTTGGAGCGAAATTAAGCGCCGTGTGTACATGGACGAACCACAAAATTTACAGAATCTTAAAGACAAGGTTGTAAGTGCATTTTCTGAAGTGAAAGTGACACTGAAGTGCTAATAAGAGTGAATAAAAACGTTTTGAAACGTGCAAGACTCTGGTTGGAAAAAAATGGACTTCATTTTGAACAGCTATTAAGGTACCTAAGCTTAGTTTAGATTTGTAGGGTAGGGTTAATTTTTTATTATTATTGTACATAAGTTGATTGATAGTTGACGTCCCACGCGCGGTGTCAATAATGTTAGCACTTTTTAGGAAAACTTTGACGACTCATAACTTCTTATTTACAAAAGTAAATGAGAAACTACTCAGATTATATTTTTAAGTTTTATTAACATACAGGTATGTAAAATTTCGTTACGGATTCCATTATCACCCTGTAGTATTTGCTGTTGTCTAAAAGTAATTCTTGTCCAAAAAATTACAACTACGGGAAGGGGAAGGCTTTGTTCCAGAGAAATGAGAAGTAAAGAGAAAATGAGAATTAAAAGGTTGATTAACACATTCAGAACCAAGGACCCGGCTCCCGGGTTCTTCAAAACATTACTCAGATACAGAGAACCCGGTAGCCGAGTCTTCCGCTCTTAAACCGAGTCTTAAACTCGGTTCCGCGCAGATGTTTCGATTTTAGGCTTGGTCGTGAATGTGTTAAAGACGGAAAAACTTACAAGGTTTTCCAAGAAATTTTAAAATGTTTAGCCAAAATGATCAGTAACGCTCTGAAATGGGTAATATAATAAGTCCGAAACAAGAGGCAGAAAAAGGGCTACAACAAAAACCGGCCGAGTGCGAGTCGGACTCCCGCACTGAGGGTTCCGTACAAACCGATTACAACGCCATCTAGTGACAGATTTTCGAACTAATGATAAATTTTAACTTTATTTAAAAAAAAAATTGATAGATTTTGTTCAAACCAATTTCCGTTGATAGTTTTTATGGTAATGTACATCATATATTTTTTTTAGATTTATCACTCTTTTATTTTAGAAGTTAGAGTTGCCACGAATAGTGATTTGGCCGAATACCGAATATTCGGCAAAGCTGTCGGCCGAAGCGCCGAATATTCGGCACAAAGATACATGCTTGCCGAACTCGTAAAGGATAATACGACAAGTCGCGACATGACTGCCTCGTGCGCATGTGGGGGGTGTGCGGACATTTTACTTTTTTGTTTCAATTGAGAGTAGGTAAATCACGTCACGGCACGCTGGTGTCATTTACTGTGAGAGGTGTAATCGTTTGCAAAATCAAATGCTGAAAAGCTTGTTTTTATCCATCACAACTTACCACTGATAAATTTCACTTATTAAAGTATTGTAATTTGGTAATGGATACAAATCTTACGTAATGTGGTGTATAATTTTTGTCTATTATTTGGTATTCGGTATTCGGCCGAATAGTACGTAATATTCGGCCGAATACCGAATACGAAGAAAAGTGGCCGAATAGGCCGAATACCGAATAGTTGCCGAATATTCGTGGCATCTCTAATCCATAGATACCCCACACGTATGGGTTTGATGAAAAAAAATTTTTTGAGTTTTAGTTCCATGTATGGGGAACCCTAAAAAAATATTGTTTTTTTTTTAATTTCGTGTCACAATCTTAAAGGTCCGACCACACCGCAGCTTAAAATCCGGTCTCGCTGCGGAATCGCAGTGTCGCGTCGTTTTCGCACCGGTTTCGCC
>BHDV01011788.1:164312-176467 GCA_005406045.1 Adoxophyes honmai
GTCCGACTCGCACTTGGCCGATTTTTTTTTTCTTTAGGTATCCCCTCCCGAAACTAAATCCTGGCTACGCCCGTGCCAGGGCCAACGCCAAGAGCACGCAGCTTCGACGATGTCCAAAAAATCACAGTCGGTGAATTCGTGAGACCGCCGAGACCTTATTTTACTAATCGACACTACCTCTTCCTGGCTGTTCCTTGTTGTTGTTTTAATGTTAACCGTTAACATTAGTAGTGTAATAAAACGGATTTACTCACGTTTATATATCGAAATTATATCGAATGTTTCGGGCCAATTCGTTACCAATCATCAGGGTCAACGCGCTACGACAGCGGAAAGATGCGGAATGATGACGTTAACATTAGTAATTTTGGTAGAGAGAAAATTCAGATAATAATTAAAAAAAAAACTGCAGCAGAGGTGAAGCTGCAAGCGCACGCTAGTTTAAAAATATTTATTCATTTTAACACATTAAACTATACATCAAGTTCTGTAGCGAAATTACTTAAAAGCTAAGCAATACCAGTTTATAATAATTTCTTACCCTTAACCAGATATTATAAAGACTTTAACTGTACCTACTTAAAAGTCTAACATGCATGAAATTTACCTAACATCTTTGATTTTAAACATATATACTTATATTATTGAAGGACTACGTCGTGAAAAACCTACCTGGTTAAGAGTAATCTTAAGAACATTAGTGAAACATTTATACGCATATGTAGTGTTCAGTTGAAGATCGAAGAAAGGAAATTCCAGTAACTACACCCACGGACAATGAAAACGGGTCGGTTTTTAGGAACTTACATGTGAGTTCACCAGTTAAAAGGTGCTTTGCGATAATAACGCGACATGTCAAATTAATATCATCACCATCTGTCATACAAAAAATGTCACTAAGTAATTAGTAATTTATTCATATTTTACTCATAACTTGTGAGTAAACTGTATTCTACCAACTCCCCGATGGTTTACACTAAACATTAACTGTAGCACTATAAGATCAGTACAAAATACAATAAATATACAATGACACATTGGACAAAGATAAAACATTCAAAAATATATTCCAACAAATCTGTAAGATTCTACTTGTGCAGTATGCTGGTTAATGAACTGTCATCACATAGATAGTGTGAAGTCACACTATAGTTTATTATATGTATACACATGAACATTAAACCAACTTGCAGCAATGTCTTAAGTCTCGATTATTGTATCACTAAATCAAGGTTTAAGAGGATAGGAGTCGCACCACTTCTCCATACAAACGTAGTCCCCTGTTTCTCCGTGAATAATGACATTAGTGCAATTTTTTTTTTCTTTATACATATTTGTATCTGTTGTGGCTATGCCCCTATGATTTGCTTTTATCGATATTCTAAATAAGAAAAAAAAAATTGAAAATCGATAAAAGCAAACAGCCCACAACAGATACAAATTTAATGAAAAAAATATTTTTGCTCTAATGTCATTGTCATTGTTCACGGAGAAAACAGGGGAGTACGTTTATATGGAGAACTGGCGCGACTCCTATCCTCTTAAGGCAATGGCGCAAGCGGCACTTAATTGCTTAGAACAATTCACTAATGCTAAACATTTATTCCAATAGAAATTAGATTCCGTCGTGATTAGACGCATCGTGCAAAATGTGCAAATGACATCAAACCTCGCATGCCAAAGAGTTTTCTTGGTCTATTCCAATGTCTTATGAGTTATGAGTAGAACATATTGACAGCTTAATATTAATATATTACATAAATGATTACATTTCTACTATGTAACCAATATCTATTACAAAATACATAAGTAGGTACATATCATTACTATTTAGAAAAAAGCTTGTAGCGGAAAATCAATTTATTTTCTTTTCTTTGTATACCTTACCTCACTACAGTTTATATAAAAAATTATATTCGTTTCGTTATTTACTTTCAGATACGATAGGTACTTTGTTTAAAGTAGTAACAATAATGTTGATATATATCTAATCAATGTAAACTGGCGTTACCTGAGAAGAGTTGATAGCGACCAGATGACATATTTTGTTAAATACATAGAAGAGTAATAATAGTCCTTTATGCGGCTTTCACCAGCAAATTACATTTAAAAAACACGAGTTTTTAAATACCTTATTATTATTAAAACGTTCGCGTCCGGCAGCGTTTCACTAAGCCCTTAAGCTATGCCAGGCGAAATTATCGTGGTCGGGAGTACGAATAACATGGTCACAGATATGTGTCACTGGCATAGGATTAAGAATTTTCTGGTCACAGACGTTGTGTCACCGGATGCGAACGTTTTAATAAGAGATCGGAAAAATTTGCAACACTGTTTTCAATTATGTGGACTTGACTCCAAAATTAATCAAAATGTTGATAAATCAAAATAATAATAATAAAATGAAATAATTTGAATTTTTAGAGATAATAGTTTATTTATAAAGCGCTTATAATTAAAAGCACGTACCATCGAACCAATGGATTTCTGACCCACCATAGAACGTATTCACAGTGAATGTCATAGTGACATTGCGTTGCTTGACAAAGGAAATGTTTATGACGTTTATTGTGACAACGTTCTGCGGTGGGTCAGGAATCAGTTGGTTCGATAGTACATACTATAATAACTTAAAAAAAAAGTTACGACGACGATGAATTATATAAATAATTATTAGCAAAAGGTTCGTATTTATAGTATGTACGTGCTTATAAGCACTTTATAAATAAACTATTATCTCCAATAATTCAAATTATTACAATCAATAATTAATTAACATTTTGATTAATTTTGTAGTCATGTCCTCATGTCCATGTCGAAGGCGGTTTGTATAATCCGCCGTTTTACATTACGCCTAGCCGTTTTACAAAACAGCGCCGTTTTGTAATGCGGCGGCTCAACGTTTAGCCGGATTGAATACGGCTGAATGAAAAACCGCTGGAATGAATTCGACGCTAAACGTTATTCATAACGGCTAGGCATAATGTAATACGGCGAGAGATTAGCCGCCGCTTTGACCGAGCGAGCTCAGCGAGCGAGGAAGACCCCCTCGAAGCGGATACGACTCCGACAGGTTAGGTTAGAAGGCCAAGCCGGGAGCGAAGCGCAGCGATAAAAGCTCGGTTTTTTTTTAACAAGTCAACTGCTAACTAAAACACCTTGGTACAAATATTTTCATTTTCAACATTATTTTATTCTGTAAGTATGGTCACCCTACAATATTAGTAGTAGTGCAATGCGGCTAAACGTGGATCGCCTTATTGAAGAACGTTTCGCAAATACTATCCGGCTGAACATTGAGCCGCCGCTTTACAAAACGGCGCTGTTTTGTAAAACGGCTAGGCGTAATGTAAAACGGCGGATTGTACAATCCGCCTGCGACATCCACATAATTGCAAAATTTGCAAATAATGTCGCAATTTTTTCCGATCTCTGCTTATTATGTACAGTGAAATACATAACTATATCTACATTTATATCATAATTAGGATGCACAAACCGCATCTTCCAAAGGCCATAGTCGGTTCTACATGGTAAGTCGGCTCTTGGTTTTCTGTTAGTAGGTACCTTTTATTTTACCGTCCGTCTTCACTTAATTATTTGTAAGCCTTCCTTTGTTACGTTTTTATTTTTATTTTTTTCCTCTTGTATTCACTTTTGTTGCTTCGTTTAATTGTATAAATTTCACAGTGCTTTGGTATTGCTACTCTTATGCTGTGTGATTATTTGAATAAATAAATCTTTATCCTTACTTAGTATTATAAATCGGAAAGCGAGTTTGTTTGTTTGTTCCGCTTTCACGCCGTAACTACTGAACGTATTGCTTTGAAATTTTGCAGACGTAAAGATAGAAGTCCGGATTAACCTTTTGACCGCCAAGGCGCGTAGTGAAACGCTGTGCTCCTAACGCCAAAGACGTGAGTCGGCTCTTAGATAATGCTTGTTTTTTTTCGAATGGTGCTGTATTATTTTATTTAAATTAGGTATAAAATAATAACTTACACTACCTATAAATAAAGTAAACCTAGAAAAAATGTTGCATCGTTTTATATTTCAGTTCTTTCGCAATAACTTCGACGCGCCAATTAACGTCGTGGCGTCACGGGCACTGACTTGCGATGACGTGATATGGCGTCTTTGGCGGTCAAAAGGTTAAATAATAGGGTACTTTTTATCCCGGAAAAAAATGATGTTCCCAATGTTCGCTTTATACCGCAATATAACCGAATTTCACGCGGGCGAAGCTGCGGGCAGAAAGCTAGTACTTTAATAAATAAATAGTAAAATGTCAACATCCTACTAGACTTACGATTTTTCAAAAAAAAATCTGTAATGTTTTATTTTTTTGGGATGTAATAAAGCGATTTGCTGAAAATTTTGAAATGAAATGATTACTAGTTGTCAAAACATATTCAAAAGAGACAAAACATTTTTTGCACTCGACTATAGATATAGTGGACTGTTATACCTAGAATTCGCGTGAATATCATAATTTTTCTGGCGGTACGGTACTTCCAACTTCCAACTAGATATCAGTGAATAGTGTGTTCACATTCTGTATTCAAGGCCAAGGCACACAACATTAACTATAATAATAAAGAAATCGCAGTAAGGAACCTTCGACTTGGCACTGCTTTGTCTACATTTCATTACTTTTTAGAGATAAACAAGCAGCTTCAACGAAACAGGATGGATGTTTTTGATGGGATTAGCATTTTACTCTAAAATACGACAAACTGATAAGAAACCTAAACATAATTTTTGCTGATAATTGGTAGGAATTTTCATATTAAGAGGAAATATGCCGGTCGAAGGAATTGAAAAATAGGTATTTGCTAAATCTATTGCTGTCGCGCCGTGACCTGCCCAGACGACGTCGAGTGCGATAAGAACAACTACAGCTCGGACCGAAAATACCTATGAAAATTATTCAAAAACAACGTTTCGTAGTCCCCTGATTTCTTCTCCAAAACTTAACCGATTAAATATGTTTTTTCATGAAATGTTTAAGAAATGTCATAACTGTGTTTCTATGTTCTTATATTTTGATATAATTGTGTTAAAATTGGTTTCTAGAGGTTTGAACACAATGGAAAAAACTTGCCAATTTTTCATGTTTATGAAGGTTAATATCTCCTAAAATAAATATATAAAATTATAAATATATATAATTTTTTTTTTCATATCTCTATCTATATTCAATAAAGAAAAAAAGGAAAACATAGGAACCTGCTAATATATCATTAGATTGTTGATGTAAAAAATCATTGTTCTACGGATAATATCCAGCGAGGAATCAGGGGACTACGTTTCCATACAAAATGTGACCGCTCCATTTCCTCTTAACGCAAGTAGGTAGTAGGCCGATGTATGGTCTATTTTTTAGGAAAAAAATTGGTGTTACAATTACTACTTCACACATACATAAAAAAAAATTATTTTAAAAGTTATTACTTTTTAACTATTTTTTTTTTCAAGTCTAGATGCATGTCAGAAAAAAGGACAACATTTCATAGCTTGAATACATGCCTAAAAATAGAATATATATAAAAAATATAGATAATATCATGACTAAAAAACTGTTACTAGAAAGATGGTGAAACTTAGCATAAATATTTTTCACCATAGAGGGTCGACTTACTATGGAGCCTTTGAAATAATTTGTTTTCTTCTTTCAATTATTATCTGTTTTTAATCATAGTATCAGTATCGACTTTACAATGTAATCATTATATATTTCAGTGATAGGATACAGGGTTAATGTATGCTATTTGCATATTGCGTATTAACGTATCATAGAAAAATTATGATATGAATGTAGATAAAATAGCATTATTCTATTTCTAACAAGGGCAATTACCATCACGGTTCTTGGGTGCTATGAACAATTTCGTTGGATATGTTAATACCAAAACATTGTCTACAAAAGTTAATAGCAATTTGGTTTTGAAATAACCGCCTCCCTTCCTTCGATCCTTCCCTAATGCAATAACAATAAATTATATTTATAATTTTTGTTAAGACATAACATAGGCAGGTGTTCCTTCACCAATATACATATATGATAATATCTCTTGAAATCTGCTGCGGTGTACCAAAAACACATTATCATTTCACTACACATAATTGTATACGGAATAGCGATAAAGTCTCTAAATTCTACTCACCTAGCAGGTTGAATGTTGCTAACATTCGCTCCTAGGGCTCGTCCCACTTAACAATTGCAAAAGTTGTGATCCTCTTTCGGTACATCATTATAGACTCCATATGATGGTAGGAATGTATAGAGTGGATAAAACAATATTTAGTCAAGTGATTACGTGAGGGTCCTGTTCTAGAAACCAGTCCCAAGAAGCATCTCAAAATTTACTGCAAAATGTTTGTATACAGAAAATGAGAACCTAAACTAACCTAACCAAAGGTACTTAATAAAAAAAAATCTGTTTAGGGAAAACTATTTCAAATAAGACGGAATGATGACCAGGATCTTAACATTGCCTTCCACGTCACTAGCGTCAGCCATAATCTATTGCACAACGCATACATAAAAAGTACACCCCTCGCTTTTGAAGCTATGACGAGCAGTATCCCCTGTAATGGAATATAGTCCTGTTTTCTGTCGTAGTCCATCAGAGAATAACTATTTATGGAAGACATTTCTAATTTTAATGACTTGTTTTATATCATGGAGACAAAAAACAATATCATTCTTTTTAATAAAAAACAATTTTTAACAAAATTCATGACACGAAATTATCGCATTGACCCTATTGCAGGTAACCTTATTTAGAGGAAACATTAGAGGTCGTTTTTAATACAAACATTCTCGACTCTGTTTTCTTTTAGTCAAATCAAGTTAATATCATCACTAAAAATTTTAAGCGTATTTCTTTTTTGATTTAATACACACAGAAACAGAAAAATCACGTCTGTATTCCCGAATGGTAACAAAGGGAATTAGTTAAGATGTTCTTTAGGCAACAAGCTAGCAAACTAACACCACTAAATTCTATATAATTCTTTTATGTGACCTTTAAATTTGCAATTGTGAGAAGATTGACCATTAAATCTGAAATAGTCACGGTTTATTTTCAATTCCCCGTGTGGTGCCGGGTTAGAATAGCACCTCCCCTTTCTTCCCGTGGGTGTCGTAAGAGTCGACTCTGGGAAAGGGTTAGTGTATTGTGGGCGATGGGCTAGCAACCTGTCACTGCAATAACACGTTTAAACATCTGGTTACCCTGAAATCGCTAAACGTGGCACTGTATTTTTGAATTCAAGTGCTCTGCCCCATCTTGGGAATACAGGCGTGAGATTAAGTATGTATGTTTTACAATTTAACGCTTGGTGTGCTCTGCCCTTTAGGGAATGTAGCTGTGATTTATGTATATATAAGTATGTATTTAAAGTACGTATGTAACTTAAAACGCAAAAAAATTGTGACGTGATCACGAACAGAGGGTGAACCCTTGTTCACAAATCTGATTTAGTGCGAAACAAAACAGACAGATGCAGAATTAACTAGTTGCAATTTCCAATAAAGTACAAATACATTGTTACGAATGATCAAAATCTAGGAGAAAGCAGTCTGGTACGCTACTAATGGTACGTCTTATCGTAACGGTTAAACGTTCATGTCATTTTGTGAAGTACCTTATTTAGAGAAATTTACATGAGACATCTCACAATCGAAACAATAATTTCGAATCGAATCGAAAAAATAATTTTGGATGCCAATTATAACTGCTATGTTCTGTATTTAACAGGTGACGGTCCAGCAATATCTGAACACTTTAGTACTTTGGTAAATTAGATACTGTGACACATTACATATTTCACAATACATTCTATCATATCATTGTGACTAACATAAGTACTGTTGTGATCAGCTAATTCTAAGGCTGTACATAAAACATTTGGATATATGCCCCAATCTGACTTTAATTTAAATTGATGATTATTCTTTGTTATGGTCTCCAATAAGTCGAACAAAGAAATGAGATACTACCACTGTCATAGCGTTCACTACAATTTATTGGGTGTACTTGTTTATTAGCCGTTTTAGATTAATGGCGTCGACGCGTACGACGCGGTCGTCAAGTGGGGCGGGCCCCGGTAGTCGAGCCTTATAGCTTGCGCAAATCCAGCACAAACACACTGCCGTCACTGGCGCTCGCTCCTACCTTCGTGCCGCGTGAGTTCCAGCAGACTTCGAATATACCTCCAGTGCCTTTGTAGGAGTGCACAAGGCCTCCTGTCTGTGTGGACCAGATATGCACGCACTTGTCGAAAGAGCCACTCGCCAAAAATTTGCCGTCTGGAGAAAATGCAACACTATATACCGGTTCCGTGTGCTTTGTCAAGGTGTGTATGCATACACCCCTTTCTACATCCCATAAGCGAACTGTAGAATCAAAAGAAGCACTGGCCAATATCAAATTCATATTTGGATTCTGTGTTCCCGGCCCTGTGGGAGACCATTTTATGGTGTAGATTTCTTTTGAATGAGCTTGCAGATCGTGAACACAAGTATCTTGTTTCATTGACCAAATCTTTAAGGTCATGTCGTCCGAACACGAAGCCAGCAACTGTCCTTGAGGGTCCCATTTGATAGCATTAACTTCGTTCTAGAAAACAAATAAAATTCTTGGTTAAAACATGACGCAATAAATAAAGTTACCCACTATATTTGGATACAATAGCGAATAAGCGAATCGGCGAGTACGGGAAGCAATGTTAATCTTGCTCTTGCATTATCCTTCTAATTTTATCTTCTACTCACAGTATGTCCTTGGAAGCTCTTAATGGGTTTGTCCACATGGAGCCTGCAGACATGGATGCACTGATCTGTGGAGCATGACGCGAAGGAAGTATTTGTTTGCCAATCAACATCGAGAGCAGGAGCGGAGTGGAAGGAGAATTGTTGAGTGCACTGTCCAGATGCTGCGTCCCAAATGATAGTGGTTTTGTCGACCTGAAATATAGCAATAAAAATATCCATAAGATAATCTGAAGATCCAGAAGATATTACGTTCACGCATTATGATTAGGTTAGGAGTGTTTTAAGCCATTGATATGTACAGTTAAAAACATTACTATATCTTCAGACATATTATGAGTTGAGTGATGAAATTAAATGTTATACTCTATTCTCCGCAACTTACCCCAGCACTGAGGATATAATTGCCGCGTTTATTCCACTTCAAAGCAAAAATAGGACCTTTGTGTTGTCCTAATGTAGACGCTAATGTGCCATCTGTTGTCCAAATACGAGCGTAGCCATCATACGATCCGGTGGCTAACAGGTTACCGTCACACTAGAACGTAAAATATAACCGTTAGTTAGTCAAGAACTAAAAGTATACCTGACGTAAGTGAGTTAGGTGTAGTGGGTACTTACATTCCAATCTAGTGAAGTGACATCTTTGTTGCTTGGGACTTCTGCTCCACCTTTCTGGATACAATGTCTGAGTACCAACTGGTTGGGAGTAGTCGCGGGATTGTCCGACATGTCCCAGATCCTAAAATGTAAAAATAATGTATAAAAAATAAAAATTCACAACAATTTATAAAATTACATAGTAACTACTGAAACGTGAGTAGTATTAATAAAAATATAACGTTATAATTATAACATGTGAAGTGATGAGGCCCTAATCGATGGGCGAAAGCCTCGTCGCTCTCGTGCTAGACAGATGTTTTGTCGTCGTTCACGCGCCAGCTTTACCGACGAATTTGTATATCCTCGGAACTACTCGCCAGTCGATCAGTGCCTTGCGTGCTAATGAGGACAAACCTGGCTGTGCTGTCGCCCGAACCACTAGCTAGTAGGTCGGTGCTCGGGTTCCACGCACATATAAATACTTCAGACTCATGGCCTCTGAGCACTGTGGCCTTGCTAGCCGGTATTTCTATAGACTGGTCAACTTCCATGTTCTCTGGGGCACTGGGCGTTGCCGCGCCTCCTGGCGCTGTCGGCGGGTTGCACGTTGTGCCCTTGTCGTAATAAAAGATTTGTTAGTATACATATTTAAAATAGATTATGGTCCAGTCGAGTTCATAAATATATGAGCAGACAAATGCCAAATATGTAAACTTTTGCACCTTATTGTCAATATCATAAGGGTGTACAGATATTTTTGAACCCTCAGTTTTGCTCATATATTAATGAACTCGACTGTCCAAGGTGATTGATAAATCCTAACTCGGTTTGAATGATTATTCAGCTAAAACTCAAGTTTTAATGTACAAACATGTCATACATTTTCTACAAAGTAAAGTGAAGTTGATCTAAAAGTCTAAATTATTCAATTGTACCTAGTTTTATGTACTTAATCATTAATTAAAGTAAATTCAAAAGGTAGTTAATCAATGGGTAGAGGTAACTATACCCTTTCAGAGTTGCTGTACACATCTGGTCACATCTTAGAATTAAAAACTAATTTTAAAGTATTGTACTTGGTTGTTGCTGAATAGATGAATATGAACAATAGTTGTCACACATAAGTAAAATGCAGATAACAGCTCAACACCAAATTTTTTCCACCCCAACTCGAGCCACTCTAATATTCTTTGTATGATAATGTTTATTGTTTACGCCCTAGTCGACGTCGAAACGCCATTGCATCATCTCGACGCGAGAGTGTGGGCAAATTAAGGCTGCCACGTCTCCTTCGGGTCTTTGGGTCGGGATGTAAACTATGCAAAACTTATCACCATTGTACGTGCTTAAGCATGGCGTAGCCGGAACAGTTAAGCAGCCGCCATTTCGACGCCGACACAGAGATAGATGAAAGGATTGCGATAACTTTTTCGTTCATAACAATACTAGCCACAACAAACAATGTTGTTGTGATAACTTTCCTGTCTTAGTATTATTCTCCATTTCTTCTATGGATGTCGTAAGAAGCGACTAAGAAAATAGGTTAAGGTATATTTTAGGCCACGGGCTAACACCCTGTCACTGCCACTGTATCTGCCAACTCAAACACTAAAAAATATGCTAGAAGTGGTCACTCAACATGGAATAGACGTAGTTTTTATTATGTAGCATTTAGTGTGCTCTTCCAACGCCATTTGGAAACAGCCGTGATGTATATATGTACGCATATAATAGGCAGTCAGCTGGCCATGCTGGCCAGAGCTCTACACAAACTTCGGCCTTGAGGGGCCTTTTGTCACACCCATCAAATATAATTCATCTAAGGTGGACCCTAGGCCTAGGCTAAGCAAACAAGAATGCTCCCATGGATTTGATCATTCTTTCAGGTGGTATTGTATAATTACAATATAATGTAAAACACTACATAGACAAAACCATATTCACGTTTTACAGCTACTTCTAGTAGTATTTTTAATGTACATAATTGTAAAAGGTTGCTAGCCTGTAGCCGAGTGTAGCCTAAAATATACCTAAACCTATTTTTTTAGTTGCCCCTTACAATATCAAAGGACGAAATAGAGTGGTGTTACTTTAACCTTTTGACCGCCAAAGACGCCATATCACGTCATCGCAAGTCAGTGCCCGTGACGCCACGACGTTATATGGCGCGTCGAAGTTATTGCGAAAGAACTATGAAATATAAAACGCTTCAACATTTTTCTAGGTTAACTTTATTTGTAAGTTATTTTATACCTAATTTAAATAAAATAATACAGCACCATTAAAAAAAATACAAGCATTATCTAAGAGCTGACTGACTGCTTTGGCGTTAGGAGCACAGCGTTTCACTTCGCGCCTTGGCGGTCAAAAGGTTAAACCCGATACCATATGGTAAAACAAAATAGTGTTCAGCACTGTTGTGGTATTCTTTTTAATTTTTTAAATGTACCATTTCCATTTATGTCGTAAGAATTGCATGTTAATTATTTAACGAAAATAAAGTTTGCTGTACAGAAATACATTTTACTCACTTCCACTCCATTCTGTTCGCTCCCAGAGCCCTGTTCTGCTCTGATTGCTTGCTTTTGAGCATTATGAGCATTTTGGCGAGCGGCAACTATGTCTGGCGTCACGGCGTCAATCAAACTGAGACTTTCCGTGAGACGAATTTCTGGACCTACAATGTCACATTAAGGTTGTATATAATATAGCAAAATAAGTGTTGATATCTGAAGTGTAGGTAATTACTGGGATAGCAAGGAAGAGACGAGTG
>BHDV01011811.1:0-27733 GCA_005406045.1 Adoxophyes honmai
GAAATTAACGCGAGCGGAGCCGCGGGCAAAAGCTAGTACTTAATAAAACCAGACTGACACAAGAACTAAATATACCACGACCACTAATTGAAATGTAATGATTGAAATGCGATACACAATAAACGCTATGACACTGTAACACAACCAAAAGTTAAAACTACACACAACATAAATGTTTTACTTTCACTGTGCACACACTAGTAACACATAAAACTCTACAACACGACATTCATAATATGACAACAAAAAACTATTTCTTCAGGAATTATACAGAGTATGCATCTTCTTCTTGACCAAACGACGGTAATAAAGTTATTTTATTTTAACTCTATGAAATCGCATCCATCTAGCCCGTAGCTCTGTAATTCGCCAATAAGAAACTGGAGTCTCTTCTATCCTCACCTGAGCACTTCTAGTATCAGACGCCATGATAGAAGGCTCGCACTGGATTTTATTTATGCGTTCATTTTCATTCGCTTTGACTCGTTGCAAACTGCATTTTGTGTTTGTTCTCAACCATATCGTTTTGCCTGTAAAACCAATCTCACAGTCAGTAGCGCCATCTGTTGATCGAATTAAGGAACTTGATTTTCCGCCCACCATGCTCATACTTTGGTTCTCTAGCTCCTTTTGTACTTTTCTTTCACCCTCAGGACCGTTTACTTGAACTTTAACATCTACATCACTGTCCAAGCACTGGTGAAGAAACGAAATACCATCGGATAAGAGTACTTGCTGTCCTGATGGTGCTAATGAAGTTACGCTCGAATCTTGGTGGCGCGTCTCGCTGTCTGAAAACATCTCGTTACTACCTGCATCAGATGTGCTACATGAGATGTCATGTTTAGTATTTTTTAACTCTAATGTCAACTTACTTAGTACAACGACCTTCTTGTTTGGTAGAAGTGTTGTGATTTCTTGTTTATTACAGTATCCTGATTCCGACTGAGCTTGCGCTTGAACTACAGCCGGTGTCAATGAATATTGACACTGACTGATCGGAATACAGGCTTGTGTCCACTCACCGTTTGGTGAGACAGCTGAAGTTGCTTGCTTAACTACACTATTGCCAACCGAGTGACTTGCCTCAACTATAAACTCGGCTGAGCTAGTGACTTGCAGCTGTTGTTGTCTTAGTACAACGCCCTTCTCTGTTGGGAGAAGTGTTGTGTTGGTCTCCTGTTCCCTGGTCGATGCGTGTTTCACGACGTTCTTGTCAACCAATGAATGCTTGACTGGGTGAGAATTGGTTGACAATGTTTTAGAATGAAGCAACGTATGATGCTTCATTTGACATAAACGGCATCTGAAAGAATGACGACATGAGTGAGCTGAATGATTTGTTCCTAAACAGTTGTGACACAGCCTACGGGTCTGAACGAAGTGTTGGCGTGTGTCAACATCATCTGCTGCGAACTGATTACAGTCTCCTAAGTTATGGCTGGAACTATTGCAATATGTACAGAATGACAGCATACTTGGCTTAACACTATTTACAGGATTGTGGCAAACGTTGACATTTACTATATCACTATACAGTTTACGACACTTAAGAACTTCTGACTGCGTAATGTTGTCAACTGGATCCTTAAGTAAGACTTCGGGTAACCGTGTTTCTGACTGGAAGCTTTGTATCACATCGCGAAGTTGATTTCTGTACCTCAAATAAAGCTCTTCTGCTTGCTTCAACTCGGTTTCATAAGAAGATGCTTTGACTTCCGTCGATGTGATTGTATCCAAAATGGATATGTGCGTCTTCTCAAATAACTTCCAGCTGCTCTCCAAAACCTCTAGTCTTGTTTCGACATAACACTTATTTAATTCATCTTTCGGCAGTTGCATGAAAATTATTCTCGATTTGTTTATTCGTGAAATTATGTCCCTTTGACATCTTTCAATTTTCTCCATTTCCAAAGACAATGTTTTTATAATTTCCTTCACGAATTTTCTAAGTGTTTTGACGTCTGGGTGAAAACCTGCGTGGATTCCCCGTCAGTTTATTTTTTCGAGAATTATTCTAAGTTCAAACTACAGCCGAAATTTTTCTAAGGTCCAAATTTTCTTCTAATGTTCTATGTTCTAATTTTTTGCTTCAATTTTGAACTCTATTACGAAATGTCAAAGTACTCACAGTTGTTCACCACATCACTGTAACCTGTCACTCCTCGTACTGGAACAGCCCCTGTTCTGCAGCAGCTCAGTTCTTCAGCTCCTCCTTCCACATGGGGTGCCTCCTCTCCTCATTCCAAGAAGGTGGCTCCATCATCAGCGCACCAGCCAGCAACACCATCTCCAGAATCTGGCGGTCTTGATGCACTTTGTGGAAGCGTCCGTCAGCCTCAGTCCGTTATCCGGTTCGAAGGACCATGTTCAACCGTCGACCGCATCGATGTGTATTAAAACATGGTTGCTCAGGGAATGACAATTTATTCAATAAACTTAGCCTATTTATACAGTCGTAGGAAAATCTTAACACCGCGATTCAGGATTTATATGGCGTCTTACTAGTGACATCTAACGGATTCTAACTACACTAAATCTGTAAACTATGTACATAGAAATCTCGCCTGAACTATCAGTTCGCCGTTGAACAAATACATTGTCTATAATGTAAACGGAAAGGAATGCAAGTACGAAATTAATTAAATTTGCACCTAGATTTGCTTAAATTATTGCGTTAGCATTCGCCAAGTGTCTCAACGTTAAAATCACAATTTTAAATTAGAGTTAAAAAAATATTTTTTTTTTTATAAAAAAAGGTTCGAGATGAAAATCGAAAACATAATTACGTTAATAAACGTTGAGCTTCATTTCCAACATTTTTGTATTTAAAAGGCGTTAGATTTTCTTTGCAGCTTCTATAACTACTCAATATAATATACCCAATAAAATTCTCGTACGGGAGTCTGTTAAAGCTAGCATGTATTATCCCACTGCGGTATTAAATGATATGTAAATCTAACAGCGCAATTGTTTCCCGCTGGAACACTTTATGAACCCATAAAAATTCATTGTAAATTCAATATCGGCTCAGCTGAAAAAACATGGCGGCACAGTTACGACCCGGTGGACAACTTTTATGCAGTTTGGCACAGTTTTAGCTTACGGCTCTTTCAATCAAGTTATTGAAATGTCGATTTTAGTGACAATTTAATAGATAATTACAGTGTTACTGCTTTTTTTTGTTATTGTACTATATTTCGCTTTGTTTATTGTAGCCTCTATTTTTGTCGGTCTCAGTTATTAGGTTTTCTCTCTGTCTCTCAAAGTTTAGCTGTAAGAGAACCCTTAAAGGACCATTTTGCTTGCTTTTTTCATGACGTGTTTTTTTTACAATAAAGAGTTTACTTACGTACTTCGTTACTTATAATTTCACGTCCTAAATCGTGTCTAGATTGTCATCTTTCGGGCCAGACCATAGCCCTTCAACTAGGAACGTGAGTTATCCGTTTGTACAGTCACGAACGGGGATTGTTGTGCCACTTGCCACTGTTCGCAATTTAGACGTGTAATTAATGACCGATGTGACAGACTAGATGTTAGCTATTGGATTAGTATTACACGACCAAGTTACAAACATAGGTAAGTGGCTCAACAATCCCTGTTCGCGATGGTACTTCAAAGTGAGTGATTCTCGCGGTAATTTGTGGTTCAAATTTGCAAATGTGTGTATTTAAAATCAAAGTTTAAGTTTCTTTGCTTTTGTTACAAGTTGTTAACAAAATTATTATCCAGAAAAACTGTAAGAAACATAGCAATGCGTTGTTAGTTGAAAATGAGGTAAATATATTTTTGTATTAGGCAACTGTTTAAGTGGATAAAGTTTTGATGGTTGAATTATGAGAAACAAAAACAATAAATTGAAAAACACGATAAGGATATAACAAACAATATCTCAATGAGTTCTCTATACATTGTTAAGATTGTTTGATGGCGTTCAAAGGGTTTGCCGGTTAAATGTTCTGTTTATCCAGGATAAACCCATAAATCCCGACAGATAAGGAAAAAATAGTCCACTTTCAAGGAGCGGGTACGTTTTTGTATGTAAATATAAAATGTATAAAATTTCTGTTATCCCATAGTACTAAAAAATGTGAAAGTTATTAAAATTATTTGGGTGCTTGTAACTCAGTCATGTCACATGTCATAGCAAAACCCGAAACAGACTAAACAGACAATTCCTTTCCTGTTTTTTTACTACGGTCATTTAGGAATAGAGATGTGATGTTTATAAATAATATAATGATGTAACATCATCTACAAACAATATAGGTAGATATTGGTGCTATGTGGGCAAACGATGAACTAATTATGATGTGAACAAAATCATGAGGAAAACTAGTATGGAAATAAAATAAAAAAAACAGTATAGTGTCGGGTTTAGAATAATACCGCTCCATTTCTTCTGTGGAAATAGTTCCTTATTCGCCTCTTACGACATCCACAGAAGAAATGCAGAGTTTAGTGACAGGTTGCTAGACCATTAACCTAGGCTAGCAACCTGTCACTAACTTGCCAACTTTAAATCTTAAAAAAATATGCTACAAGTGGCCACAGAACGTGAAACAGTCGTGGTTTTGTCTACGTAGCGTTTTGTCTACCTACCTCATTTGAGAATACAGGCATGATATACGTATGTATGTACTAAAAATCATCACTATAGTACGACACTTTCTATTTTAGTCGCATTACATTCCCAATTTAATGCGACTAAAATAGAAAGTATCGTATTTAATATAGCAACAAATACCTTACGTGATTTTTGACTTTGCCGGGTTAACTTTTGACAGCTCCCGTTTGTTTACCTTTTTTACATACATACATACATACATATTCTCACGCCTGTATTCCCAAGAGGGGTAGGCAGAGCACATGAATTCAAAAATCCGGTGCCACGTTTAGCAATTTCAGGGTAACCAGATGGTTAAACGTGATATTGCAGTGACAGGTTGCTAGCCCATCGCCCACAATACACTAACCCTTTCCCAGAGTCGACTCTTACGACACCCACGGGAAGAAAGGGGGAGGTGCTATTCTAACCCAGTAACACACGGGAACCTTTTTTTAATTACCTAAAAGTCTCTACTATAGGTATAGGTAACCAGGCACAGTAAAATGGCCGCTCTTTTTCGCAACTTCGTAAGTGCCTTGGATCTTTTGCTGGTGAACAAGTTTCGCCATATCGAGTCCATTATCGTTAAGACAAGGGCTATGTATCTAATCTCGGGTAATACACGTAACAGAGAAAACTTGAGCCAGGGATAGGGATCTTTGAACTTGAAGCAAAATTTGATTTCTCTTGATAACAATCTCAGTCGTTCGTTAAGGTTAAAATAACAAACGACGGTAGGTTGTTTTACCTTTTTCGTGTCTGTTGGATGTTTGAATTCATGTCTTAAGTTATTACATAACACATAGGTGCTTGGTATGTACATTGTTAATTAGTACAGGGTGTCCCAAGGGTGTGACACGTGGAGGCAAAGTACCTCGAGTGTTGTAGAATTGTAGATGGAATATTTTAAAGAACGAAGACATTGTTTAATTAAAATTGAAAAAAATTGTATGCATTCATATTTTTTTTAATATTTTCATGGATGAATTGAGAATCGAACCCGCTACATGAAAAAAATTACGCCATTAGTTTTAGCATTGTTCGAAAGGCTTTATCATAAATCATAAGGATTAGTGTTTGGAAATATAATATTGTTCTACCATGAATTTTAACATTTTCAATACAAAATTAGTAAATTTATTAAATAAATGCTCACAATGTGTGTTCCTGGTTCAAGCATGTCAAATTCTTTATATTTTATTGCAAGCTGCAATTTCTCTACTATTCATTTTAATGATCCAACGATTATTAACATACATTTTTATCTTGCGAATGGAACTCTAAATACTAAACTAAACAATGCAGAACGATGTGAAGTTACAAGGTTAGAAGTTAAAAATAAATGAAAATTAACTGACTTATCACAATCTACAACTGTGTTTTAAAGTATAGTACGCGAAACTCAAAGTACAGCTATGAAAAAAACCGACAGTGAATGTGCCAAACTTAAGACATGCACTTTTAGTGTCTCAACATTAGAATCGTGTGTACATTTTTGCACTTTCCCGAGTCGACATTGTTGCAGACTGTACCTAAATAAACAAAGTAAGAATTAATTCAAGACCCCAGTAAAGTAATTAAGAAAATCCTAGAGACGTGCTACTGCGGACTTAGTATTGGATATTTTTAGTTTTGCTATTTTTAGCCAACGCTATTTGCACCCGTATTTACGTTAAGCTTTAATTAGTTATTTATTAAAAGGGACGTAGAATCATTTTAGTTTATAAATAAATCCCCGTGAGGTGTCAGGCTTATAATAACACCTCTCGTTTATTTCCGTAGAAGATGTAAAAAACGACTAAAGGTATTTTTTAGGCGTCAAGCTAACCTGGCAAAACCTAAAAATATGCCGGTTTTGAATACTATTTATACGAGCAAATATTGGTCCTAATAACAACCATGCCGTGTGTTATCGGCAGGGGTCGGATTGGTCATCGCATGGTCGATTGAAAGAAAACTATGGAGTCGATATTAAAATTAAATTGTTATGTAAACCATACTCATACTCATTCATTTAATTAAGATCGAAATAAAATTATAAATAAAATAAATCATTTAAGTCGAAATAAATTATATTGTAAATAAAAATAAAGTAAAATAAAACATTACTTTTATAATGTGCATCTAGTTTCCAATATTCATAAAGCTTGTAGATATAGGAAAGAGTGCCTCAAAATCTTGACAAGGTATGGCATGTGTATTGTCCATTTCAAAATTACAATTGTAAAACGAGTAAATAATGGCAAATTTTTCCATATTTTAATTTTATTCCGTAAAATAAATTTACGATTAACATTTTTAATCTGTCAACCTGCACAAGGGGCAGAGTATTACGGGACTAAGAAAATTAGTGAGTATGAGTATTAATAAGAATTAGAGTTTAGTTTTAATATCGACTCCATAGTCTTCTTTCGTCCGACCATGCGTTGACAAATCCGACCCCTGGTTATCGGGTTTGATCGTAGAACCAGAGCATACAAAATACTACATAGACAAATCTATAACTACTTCGGACTTCGTAGCCACTTCTAGCACATTTTTTAGATTTTAAGTTCAGAGGTATACATTATGTAACAGGTGACTAGCTTGTCATTTAGAATATACCTTAACCCTCCCTAGTCACCTCTTACGACATCCTGGGAAGAAATGGAAATATGTTTTTCTCAACCCGACACAACAAGACAAATAATCGCAAGTAAATGTAAAAACTTTTCGTGAGACCATTGTAAACAAAACAAGCAGATCACTGAAGCAATTACCAAAAACTGTTTGCTCTACTTTATTTGGCTCCGTAGCGGGTAGTAATACGCAAACACTTAGCATAATGAAGAATTAATCGCCAAGTCCATAACATTACCATAAAATCTGCATTTTCTTTCCAAAAGCGGAGAAAGCTTAGTTAGTCACTGGGCGTGCTGTGTCGCCCACGTTCCAATGTGATTTGGAGGTGCGATTGCAAAAGTAATTAAATTAAATTGAACAAACAATTGGAATAAAAAGTACAGTTATTAAGGTGTAAAGTTAACATTGATACAATTTTGGAAAGTATTCCGAGTTATCATTATAACAAACAACACTCGCTCTTATGAAAGATGATTATGTTTTGTCAATCGCTTGAAGGTCAGCAGGAAGAGATCCCTTTAGGGATATATGTTCGCCTTTGTACTTACTTGTGTTTTGTTTTGTTCTTGTTATTTTGTCATGTGTTTATTTTGTACAATAAAGAGTTACATACATATTTAATTTGGCTCGTGATATTGTTATAGTCATGGTTTTTCCGTGACGTTTCGTATGCTCTCCCTACCCTATTAGCAAGTACAGACGTGATGTATACTTATTTATTTATCATTCGATAAACGCACAAAAATGGCACGAGTACCTAATGTAACAAATTTCTAATTTTACTATCTGTCAAAGCAAAAAGGTAAAAATAAAAATAAAACGTCCCGGCATTTTCCTTCCTAACTTCAATAATAAAAAAGAGAGTTAAACAAAACCACTGATGTGAAAAACCTTATCGTAATCAGTCAATTTGTACCTATAAGAAAACTTACGAGACACAAACCAGTAAAACACAAAGACATCAATCACCATAGAAATCACGTCGTTCTTATACACCAGTACACCACCCCTCTTTTGGAGGTTAAAACCCGGATACATTGTATTCCTATTGGGAACATACCCACTTAAGTCATAGTCTATTGTCCTTGCATTGGCTCGAGCTGCAATATTCCACATAACCGTATTATTAGCCATAATGCTAGGTTTACACGGGCTTAGTACTTGTCATTAGTGTAATGCGCAGTGACAAGTGGCAAGTAACCGTCTACACAGTGGTGTTAGAGAATAGTATTAGTAACAAAACACTTCAGCAGCTTTGACTAGGGTAATCAACTAATCACTAATCAAATTGCACTTGTCATTAAATGTTTACACTACTCGACAAGTGACAAGTATTAGTAGATTTTTACCTGGGGTGGGTGCTTGTCGCTTAGTAAATAGGAACGGCTTCTAATCACTTGCACTTTCAGTTGCACGAATACTAAGCACTTATACAACATGTTTACACATCTGTGACAAGTGTAAGTGGCAAGTACTAAGCATTAGCTACTAACCCCGTGTAAACCCGGCAATAGGCACCGGCAGGAGCATTCCCTAGAAGCCTATATTAACCTTGCGATGCACCTCGCCTATAAATAGCAGCCACGGGAGCGTACTTGACCCGAAAGTGTTCTATTCAATATTGCGTATTGACCTAGTTTTATTGTGGCTATAATATGTGAATATTCCGATACAGCCTCCGTCGAAGGCCGTATTCATTACAGATTTGTTTCATGTTTACACAAAGGACAGCTATATGCCAGGGGACACGGTCTACTTGAAAAGGGCCGTTCGCGGCTCGACCGCTTTCGCACGAAAAGACGAGGCTGAATTTCGGAGAAGTGGCGGACATTTGACCAAAGCTTAATTAGAAGTAATTCGCACTATAAATATGGGTTCTCCGCCTTTTTAATAGCTACATCAGACGAATGTCAACATAAGTTGGTCATGAAGGATTTAGTTACAAAATAAACGTCCCCGACAATGTGCGGCTTACGTTATCTTTTTCCACGTTACTCTTTACCTTATTATTTTACATTTGCTTGCTGGAAAATTATTTAGCGGCTCCGCCATTTTACTTGGAGAAGGGAAATTTTAAATATTTGGCAAACGCGGCATCTAACTGAAGTGCTGGCTGGCTCTGCAGTATGTTTTAAAATGTAAACATCTTGGACCAACGCTGCCCTAATGTCACAAAAATGTAACAAAATAACTGTGAAATACGACCGATATAAAGCTGTTAACAATATATTTCATATACATGTTTAGTTACTGTTTTTAATACCTGACGCCTAAGAGGGTAAACATGTCAATTCACACAAACACCTATTTTAAGCGT
Organism: Adoxophyes honmai; assembly: GCA_005406045.1. Classification (NCBI taxonomy): domain Eukaryota; kingdom Metazoa; phylum Arthropoda; class Insecta; order Lepidoptera; family Tortricidae; genus Adoxophyes; species Adoxophyes honmai. The sequence goes on from BHDV01011811.1 coordinate 9,552, forward strand.
AGTTGATATAAGCCCCACCCAATGGACATAGTTTGATGTTTCTCAAAAAACAAAATGTTAAGCCATGCATATGTTGCTAGCAAACTTAAGAGGATAGGAGTCGCGCCACTTCTCCATACAAACGTAGTCCCTGTTTTCTCAGTGAATAATGACATTAGAGCAAAAAAAAAATTTATTTATTTTGTATCTGTTGTGGCTATGCCCCTATGACCCTATGATTTGCTTTTTTCGATTTTCTAAATTTTTATTTTTTTTATTTTTTTCTTATTTAGAAAATCGATAAAAGCAAATCATAAGGGAAAATCATAGAAAATCATAGCCACAACAGATACAAATTATAATGATTTTTTTTTTTGCTTTAATGTCATTATTTACGGAGAAACCAGGGGACTACGTTTGTATGGAGAAGCGGTGCGACTCCTATCCTCTTAACTGCCATACTTAACAATAAATTATCTTTCAAATCTCACCCTTAACGACGTGGCATTAGGAATGTAAATCTATTAAACTAAACTGAACTCCTATGCCAATTACTGCAGACTCAATGTTTGCGTTACATTGCTGCTCAAGAAAATTGAAAATATAATTATTAGGTTATTTTAAAATTAATTGTCATACGTGTCCTGTGTGTGGTATCGGGTTAGAATAACACCTCTCTATGTCTTCCGTGGATATCGTAAGAGGCGACCAAGGAAACAGGTTTAGAAATGTTTTAGGCGACAGGATAGCAACCTGTCACTATTGTATTTCCACACAACAACAACTTTTTCCGACAAACGTCATCTACGACATCTGCTGACAAAAATTGTTCTACATCGCGCTAAGGAAGCTTCGAAGATGGGTTGGACGAATACAACATTTTAACTTTCTCTCTGCGGACTTCGGTCCCCAGGCATGAAATCGGCCTGGAGAGAAATCTCTCTATTGGAGCTTTTTCCCACACGTTACGTACACTATAGAAAAAAACACTAAAAATACTAAGTTCAGTTATTAGTAATGGCAATAAACATCACAGCCTTGATACTTGCAACCTAGCACAGCGACCTTGTTCTATTTAGCAGCGGGATACGTAAACGTACTTACTGAAAGCAAGAGCAATGTAACGTGACTCATGTTACATTACACCCTACTTAACTTGTAAATGTATTGTAATTAGCGAGGATATTACAAATTATCGCGTTCAAAACTCATAATTAACAACATTAATAATGAACAAGAGACAAGATTAATTTAACAAAAACAAGTATTGCATTAGGGATCTACTTACGAAAGTAATTTAGGCCGGTAAGCAAAATTAAATTATGAAAATCCCTTTCAAAGGTCGAGTTGTTCAGAGAAACTCAAGAGGTTGTTACCTGGTCCTACTTTATTGTTGCTGAACTTGACCCCGGCATTATAAAGAACACTTGTGTCAGCCTCACTGAAGCACTTGCATTTTAATTGTCAGCCAAATACCTAATAATTATTTGTGGTTACGTGGCTTTTTTGTAACTTTGGGATTGCTGAAAGTAGCCCTCGCAGAATTTGAAAGTAAACGTTACAAAAGAGGATTGTTATGACAATGACAATGTGGTTGTTAGATGATAGGTTAATGATGATGATGCTGAGTTGATGCAGGTTACATACTCAGATTTAATTTTACTGTTAAAAATAATCCATTCATTCATGGGTGTCGTAAGAGTCGACTCTGGGAAAGGGTTAGTGTATTGTGGGCGATGGGCTAGCAACCTGTCACTGCAATATCACGTTTAACCATCTGATTACCCTGAAAATGCTAAACGTGGCACTGGATTTTTGAATTCATGTGCTCTGCCTACCCCTCTTGGGAATACAGGCGTGAGAATATATATGTATGTGTGTAAATAATTCATTATTTATTAATAAACAATTTGAAGAACACATTATTCACTACTTAGTAGCAAAATTGGTAATCGTACGTTCTGTGCATTACGAAGTTAGTATTTAGGTGACGTTTCTTTAGATTATTTTAAGATACTTAAATGTGAAAACATTTACGCGAACGTGTTAATAGGTACATATATTATTTAAACCTGTCATTTATTTACCAAGATGATTCTTGAAGAAAATAGTCATTGATCAAAAATGCGCCTAGATATCCTTAATCCATGAAACACAAAACCAAATTTATCAAATAACCTGCATCAAATCCCAACAATAATGGCCCTAAAATATTCCAACATTTCTGTCGCAAAGTACTTAACAGAAGAGACGCTAGTTCCATATAACTTATGAAGACAAAAAAGGATTCCCAAAGTTACCAGGGTTGCATTACTCGAAAGAGTGCTTTATAATCCTCCCCTTTCAGCCCAGCACTTTACTGGCGCGGTAAACTCTGGAAAACAATTCATGCAAGTAAACATTTTACAAAGTCATGTTTGATATAATATAATAGAACCCGGGAATATTTTTAGCCAGTTCATCGAGCGTGTTTTTTATTCATTTCTACATTACATACATACAATCACGCCTGTATTCCCAAATGGGGTAGAGAGAGCACACGTAACGTTCGTTACATACACCGTCAGCATAATTTTAGGTTTAATAGGCGAAATAGTTATAACAGTGATAGGTTGCTAGCCCATTGCCTAAAGCATACCTAAAACTATTTCCGTAATCGCTTCTTACGATATCCGCGGAAGAAATAGAGAGTTATTCAACTTAATTGTCGTTGATGGAGAAAGTTAATAAGATAACTCGATATGATTACTGATGCTTAAGTAAGATATATTAAATTTAATTAGAGAATATATTTTCAAGCTTTTCAGTTTTGCATAATAATAATGGAAACGTTACGAGTAAGTACCATGAAATTATCAAATTACACTTTCACATTACACATACTTACAAGAAAACATTACCGACATTGAATCCTTAACTTGGCACAAACAAACTACCTACCTTATACCTTTTCACTTTACTAACTTTACTGTGTCTTTATCGAAAGTGTTATTATGATTATTTTTATTATTTACATATCCATTTATTCTCTTAGACTAGGTTTTTTACAAAATGATTATAAAAAGTAAAATACAAAATGCACTTACAAAAAAATTATTATTTTATTATTATTTTTACTACGCGCGACTATGCTATGGAATTATCAACATTGTCAATAAACTCCTTTTTCTGTTGCGAATTTTAATGTTTTTACTTAAACGAATACTGAAACGAAATACTTTCCGATAGGTACTTTGTACAACGACAACATTCTGTATTTACAAATCGAAATAAAAAAAGACGGTTAATTAAGTCTACTGATCACAACAAAACAAAAAAGAAACGTCTCGACGTCGCCTGAGGGATGTTGCTAATGGATATTGAGACGCAACTGTTGATAAGTAATACTGAAGTTAAGTGTAATACAGAAGTTGAGTGTAATACAGATGTCCCCTAGAGTAGCGAACGTTCGATGCAAGGGTTGTTAGAGTTTTAAGCAAAACTGTTGAAGATTAGGAATGTTTAATGTTTACCCTGGGCAATTTGTCCTTGACACATTTACATTAATGTTTGTTCTTCCAGTTTCAGAACTACTTGTTTCGATTTTTGTGTCACCATTGAGTACGATAACATAATTAGTAATAGTATTAGAAGGCAATTCGACGAGTGTTTACTTACCAATTCACATATTTCTTCTTACAGTAAATTATATCTGAAACAAGATAAATGATAATGATTAGTATTGAATTAGGTAGCTCTGTGAGAAACGGGATGTAACTATTAGAATCTACCGATGTTGCCAGTTTCAAACCCAATGGCATGAGCTATGTCATCACCAACCGAAATTCAAATCGCATATGCGTTGTTTGCAAATGGTTTCAGTGTGGGTAGCTCGTAGGTATCAATTAATTTCGCGTTCAGTAATTGCACCGCAGGAATTAATTCATAATGTCAAGTAACGCTGGCACGACTAGAGCCCCCGGAGTACATCCGTTTAATAGTTTCGACGTTGTTCTGGGCTTGGTAAATTGCTGCTTTGATAACTTTAGTTAGTAGACAAACAATGAGGTAACGCCATAATTTAATTATTTTGGTACATTTTTGTCATTGTGCTTTACAGTTGTAGGTATAGCATGCTATTTACCAGCAATGCTGGTAATTGTCGTGCTTTAACTAACTAAGCTAATTGACTATTTCAAAAAACAGTTAACGACATTTTTCATGACCTCAATTTGAAATGAGTAAAGTTAATTTTTCCGCGTGGTGTCGGGATAGAATAACACCTCTTAATTTCTTTCATGGATGTCGTAAGAGGCGACTAAGGAAATAGGTTTCGGTAGGCTTTAGGCGACAGGCTAGCAACCTGTCACTATTCTACCTCTTCCATCTTAGCAAACCCAAAACTATGCTAGAAGTGGCTGCAAAGCGTGATATAGTCATAATCATGGTTTTGTCTATGTCACGCTTCGTGTACGCTCCTTACCCCATTTGGAAACACAGGCGTGATTGTATGTATATATGTATATAAAGTTAATTTTTCCGACGCTATAATAGCGCTGATCCTAAGCTCTTAGCCTAAGAAGCTAAAGAAATGTTACATAGTCAAAGCCTTGTATACCTACTCCACGTCTCGTAACCAATTCCAGCACAATTTTAGATTTCAACATAGATAAAATACGTCACAGTAGTGACAGGTTGCAAGTTTGTCACCTAAAGCCATCCTAAAGCATACCTAAACCTATTGCCCTGTTCGGCTCTATCAACATCCAGATATGAAATGAAAAATACATTTTACTATGCTCTTGTGAAGTATGTAGTATTTTAGACCGGAGAGATAGGTAAAAGTACACAATTCTGTGTTGAAATAGTTGTTCATATACGCGCGTATTTATTTTATGGCGAGCCTATTTGATTTTTTTTGGGAGCGCTTCCGATGGGTTGTGTGCCTTCATTTTTCAAATAATATTTACAGTTCCACTTCCAATTCGAATATTGCTCGATTTTTTATTTTTTACGATTGCGTTGGGTATGTAGGTATGTCTACCTACATTGCTGACAAAACTCAATATTTACCAAAATGTATTTTCAGAAACTTTTACGTTGCCATTACACTTTTACAATTTCTATGAGAGCCGCATCATGAAAAGGATAGAAAAACTTTGGTATAATAGTCTATGTAGAGTAGAGTATGCTCTGCCTACCCCATTTATGAATACAGGGTGTTTCAATAACACTTAATAAATGAAGACTGTTTTATTAAGTAAACACGTTAACACAATTTTCTGCTTCAGTATAGATATTTCAACTGTTATCTATGCACAACAGTCCAGATCATCAATCAAATACAATTCGACTTGATAGTCTCTCCAAAATTGAATACCCACCAAGCCAATCTCAAAAGCGGGTCTACTGCCTCGCGGATATAGTGTATTAGGCTTATAGCGTTTCTCCATCAATTTTCCAAATAATTTCCCGATTACGCTTCGAAAATGTAACCTTAGAGCCCCCTTTTCTAAATTTATACGTTTAATCAAGAGCTAATCCTAAAGGCGTTATAGTTCAAGTTAACCGCGACTCCAATATACTTAGACCCCTTTGGGTTTCTAAAGTCAGTATTTCTTAGAGTTGTTCGTAGCCTGGTCAAGCAGGGTAAACGTGTCTACAACGTATTTTCTGATTTATGACCGGGACCATAACGACACGGCCACCTGAGCTGACAACTTTTATTAGTCGGTAAAACAAAAAAATGTTTCAGTCTTTATGAAATTGTGCGGAGATCATTCTCGAAATTACTAAAGTGAATTTTATATTTTTCGGGTAAGCCGTCGAGTTTTTGTGTAGTAGAAGAATAATTTTATTTACTTTTCTATATTAAGGTTCCTTTATTTCGTTCTTTATAATTTTAGTACAAAGTTAGGAGTATAAAAATGACACATTTATAGTTAAGTATAACAACTTAATATAAAATACTAGTTTAAATGGTTAACAAACACTACTTAGGTGAATTCTAGAGTTTCGTTTCCAAATCTCAGTCGCATTTTAGCGCCAAATTTAATTTTGCACCGCCTCAGCAGGTAAAGTAATCTACATTACAGTACACGAAAATTAGTTAGGCACACTTCAATTATACACTACACTTTCCACTACACGGTTTAATTACCTTACTGTGCCCTGAGATATCGCTAAGTAGGCATCACTAACTACGCAAACACTTGTTCAAAACCAACATTCCCTCAAGTTTGTTTGTAACACAAACCGAGTAGGATTTAACGAGTGGTAGGGATGGGACAGTAAAAAGTATCGATATAAATATTATGGAATTAATGATATGTTTTAAGTAAAGTTGTAAAGGCTAAGTTTCTGTGTACTTTAAACAAAAAAAATACGGAGGAAAACGTGCGTTAATCTCAATATAAAGATGTGTTTAAGTGTATCCGCTTTATTTCACTATGGCTGACTAGCTATCATATTTTCCACCTAATGCGTAACATTTTTTAAGAAGTTTAAATGATTCCTGATCTCATGACCTCATAATGTAACATATCCCTAAAAGTCAGGATAAGATGCGTAACTATTGTACCACTGTAATCAAAATCTAGTTTCATACTACCTAGTTCGAATATATTACAATGTTAAGAAAAGTATGTTTGGTTCAAAACACTATCTCGGCATTCCCTGACATTTTCATTACGACTGGCCATGTCGCTCATCGTATAAAAACATCGATATTTTTTCCCAAGCCTAGCCCGTGGTGTTGCCAGTTGTAACGCAAAAACCCTCTGATCTTGCGCTGTTTGACGGCTAGTAATTTGTTGACTCCCTGCAAGTTTTAATCATTTCACTTCTGAACTGGAATTGCTTTGAGTCTGAAGCAATTTTCGTTTGATATTGACTTCTCGACTGACGGTTAAAAATAAATTGAGGTTATCTAACAGTGTAAAATGTCATCGTCACATTGATAGTACTAGTGGAGTTTGCATGTCTATCTGAACAATATTACGCAGTAGATGCTTTCCCAATATTTCCCATTTTGATAATGACGAACGAACTCACTAGCTGGGCTGTTTTTTGGTATTTACACTATGTCTCTCACTGTCAAAATAATTTATTGAATTCATTTAAAAAACATTTACAAGTAGGTAAAATTTTAAGAAATAGAGTAGCATAAAGGAATTTATTTTATTACTTCCTTGGGATCAAGAATAATTACCACGTTACTATTTCTAATTAAATATTCTATCTAGAAAATGACATACATACAGATACTTTTAAGGCAACAATGCTGCATCGAAATAGATATTATTGCTTAGATAATGTTACATCTACCAACTTTATGACAGAAAATTGCAAAGGCTAGGTTCCCAATCCCAGAATATGCTACAGCTTCAGGTGTTTCAGTGACTAAAAGTTACACGATAGAAAAACAGGTAAAAAACTCTCGCCAACAATAGCCCACCTAAGCAGCTGAACCAATAATCCGATCATCCTCCCAAAAAAATCCAATACATCAAACTTAGACACGTGCTCTAATCCCATTAAATTCTGAAACGTAATAACATTTTAGCTTTCATCCCACCCTTTGTAATTAACTAATTCTTGGGATATAAAATGTATTTAGTAACGTTTGCGTTCACGGGCAATCGCGGCAGGCACGCTCCCCAAACAGGGTGCTCATAATATTTGAGTTACGACCACTAATTCTCTCCAGCGAATATAGACTACAGCCTGTATTTTGCCTTTCCCACCAGGGACGTGAGAGGATGCGTATTCTGTAGAGTAGTGTTTAAAAGTAGTACCGATGCAATACTGAATCGTTGAACATTGGTTCCGAGGGCCAAAGTAGCAGGGGCAGATCCAAGAGGAGGTGGCAGAACGACCTGAATAATTTTCAGGACGATTGGTAGGTGCATGCTCATGATAGAGAAGAATGGAGGAAGAAAGGGGAGGCCTTTGCCCAACAGTGGGATATACTACTAGGTTAAAAAAAAGAATACCGATACGGTTTTTTTTTTAACTTTGACAGTGCTGAACGCAGCTCTTGTGAGGAATACGAGCGTCTCCGAAAGGTTAAGATTGCATTTGTATGTTCGTAATCACTGCAAAAGATGGCTTAAAAATGCAGTTGTTTAAAGAATGACGATGACTTTACATTGATGAAGATGATGTACCGTATTAAAAGAAAATGGTTTGGTCAATGTCTCTTTGGAGAAACCCATTTTGTATGAACAACTGTAAGTGAAAGTGTATACAATTTTATACTACAACGATTGATATCATTTTTTCATTCTAACAAACGCATAGGCATACCGAGGTAAGCTAATTTTCTTAGTTTATCACATTATTGGGCTACACTAAGCTGTCAATTACCCCGTGTATTCCTTAATCATCTTCAACGGCACACAAACTCCCAAAGGGTACCCTTCAAAGTGGTATCGTCCCTAATAATGTCAGGATTGTTATTGACATGTCTTACCTTCGTTACTGAAGTCCCAACTACGAAGACAACGCGGTTTAAACGGCGCGGATCTAAAGATGTTCAAACAAGTGGAAGCGACGTGGAAATGTATACTATTCAACTTGGATTACCGGGATATGGTGACAGTAAGGGGACTTATCCATTGGCATTGCGAGGCGAATTGGGACTGCAGCTACAGTTTTTATTATACCGCTTTTAAAGCAATTTTTCAGATTGTAAACCTGTTTTACTTCAAAGGGACTTCCTTTAAATGGATTGTTTTACATTTAAGTCATTATTGATTTTTTCTTATTTGCGATTCCACAAGATATTGATGTCATAATTATGATCGCCTTTCTACTCTTCATGCGCATTAGGTACTGTTATACAATTATTTATCTACCTTTTAGTGATTCTGCCCAATGTTGATATGATACGATCGCTGTTAATCACAATCATTCACTACGAAATACAATCCTATTTCGACTTTTTCACAATTCTGTACAATATTGATACCACACAATCGCTTTTTAGCATAAACTATTTTTCATGGTAATTACTTTTATACAATCCAAAATCTACCTATTCGCGCTTACTCTTTTTTTACTAAAATTATCAAAGTTTTCATTCTCGCACTGCATTTCTGGAGCGTGATGGGAGAATATAGTTTTGAAATGCAATTCTCGACGTGCCTCGTCTCGCCTCGCCTCGCCTTATTTTATCTTACCTATGGACAAGCAGCTTTAACCTGAACAATGACTGCTCTTGACCCAATGTCAACCCTTTTTGACAGTGATGTGTCTTCATATAAGAATCACGCATGAAATCTTGGGAAATCTGTAACTAGATTTTTCTGGCGATTCTCAGAAAAGGGTGACTCTATAGATTGCTTTGTTTGTTGCTCGATTAATACACACATAAACACACAGTACGCCTGGATTCCCAAATATGGTAAGCAGAATATACGAAACGCTACATAGACATAACCGTGACTATTTCACGTCGCGTAGCGTTTATAGGTTTTAAGTTAAGAAGTACGATAGTGACAGGTTGCTAGCCTGTCTCCTGAAGTAAAGACTATTCCCTTAGTTGCCTTTTTATTTCTTTAGTTGCCTTTTTATTTCCTTAGTTGCCTTTTTATTTCCTTAGTTGCCTTCTACGACATAAACGGAAGGATTGAAGAGGTTCTATTCTAAACACACATTCTAAAAATACAGACGTGATGTAGGTATGATTATGGTAATACATAAATCGAAATTGAAATTGCCGTGTGGTGTCGGGAGAGAATAACACCTCTCCATTCCTTCCGTGGATGTCGTAAGAGGTGATTAAGGAAATAGGTTTAGGTAGGTTTAGGTAGGCTAGCAACCTGTCACTATTCTACCTCTTCCATCTTTGCGAACCTAAAACTATGCTAGAAGTGGCTGCAAAGCGTGATATAGTCATAATCACGATTTTGTCTATGTCACGTTTCGTGTGCTTTGCCTACCCCATTTGGGCACCCAGGCGTGATTGTATGTATGTATGTATGGATGACAAAATGGAGACGTTTCTTTGTTATTTATCTGATCCCAACTACCACTAAAAGCTTCAATGACGCGATTAGACAGAACTGTAAAAATGTAAAACGTTCTTTTGTTATGGGTGAATATTTTCGAATGTGCATATTGGGCGTCCCAAAAAAGAATCCAAAATATCGGCTCAATCAAGGAGTTTTATTGGTTCATGGGAAAGCTTATGGTGTTAATATAGTAAAAAAAATATTTGCTCACTTGTTACGCTATTATAAAACTAGAGTTTTCAAATTGAATATTTTCGACGAATGGTAATGAGAAACAAGGCAAAATGGTAGGGAGAATTCGTCGAATGGTAGGGAGAAATGTGATAGGTAATGATAAACAAGGCAAAATGGTAGGGAGAATTCGTCGAATGGTAGGGAGAAATGTGAATGGTACCTAATGAGAAACAAGGCAAAATGGTAGGGAGCATTCGTGAAATGGTAGGGAGGAATGTGAATGGTAATCTAAACTGCAACTACCTAACTGAAGCTCAATTAAACCAAAACTCCGATTTCGAATTCCGACTTCCGATTCTGACTTCCAATTCCAACTTCCAATTCCTACTTCCGATTCTGATTTCCGATTCCGACTTCCGATTCCGAATTCCAATTTCCGATTCCGATTTCCGATTCCGACTTCCGATTTCGAATTCTGATTTCCGATTCCGATTCCGAATTCCAATTTCCGATTCCGATTTCCGATTCCGACTTCCGATTCCGACTTCCGATTTCCGATTCCGACTTCCGATTCCGACTTCCGATTCCTAATTCCGAATTCCGATTACGGTTTCCCATTCCGACTTCCGATTCCGACTTCTGACTTTCGACTTCTGATTCCGACTTCCGATTCCGAACTCCGATTTCCGATTCGGATTTCCAATTCTGACTTCCGATTCCGACTCCCGATTCTGACTTCCGATTCCTACTTCCGATTCCTACTTCCGATTCCGACTTCCCACTTTCGAATTCCGATTTCGACTTCCGACTCCGACTCCTGATTCCGACTAAAACTAATTTTAACCTTCATTTATTAACACTTTTAATTAGTTATGGCCATAATATATTTAATTACTAGCTTTCCGCCCGCGGCTCCGCCCGCGTGGAACTCGGTTATATTGCGATATAAAGCACAACTATAAGAAAACTTCTCGTTTCAAACGACACACGGCGCCATCGATCTATCATCTATCGATCGGTTATCGATTGATATCGATCTATCATCGATCGATTTCGATCTATAAAGCAAACTATATTTTTGTTTTCCCTCGGGAACATCAATTTTTTCCGGGATAAAAAGTAGCCTATGTCACTCTCCGTGCCCTAAACTATCTCTACCTACAAAAAAACACGTCAATCCATCGCTCCGTTTAGCCGTGAAAGACGGACAAACAAACAAAGACACTTTCACATTTATATATTGGTACGGATTTATATAGTGAATCCTCAGTGAATCCTACGGACTCTCATTACGTTGTGCTAAAATAGTAAGTAAAGTAATCTTATTACCGTTTGTGAAATCGAATGGTAAATACGGTAATTATGCGAATGGTAGGGAGATTTTGACCATTTTTTAATCTTTGTGTACTATTTAAGAAATCTAAACGCATTGAATGATAGTGACTGTGTCAACAACTCAATAATATACAGTTTAGTCTATTTTTTTATAGAAATATATAAGCATAACATACCTCTGGCTCGTCGAATGGTAGGGAGAATTTTCTTGGAGTAAACTCAATTTTCGACAGGAGATTGCGATTTTTTTCGGAGCAGATCGCCGCACGTGTGTGTGCCTGCCGCGGTTAGCTCGTGCGAGCTGAGGCCGAAGCACTGCTTTGAGAGTTACTCGCCAAATATGTGTGTATAATCTTTAAATGTTTATTTTAAGTTCACGAATGGTAATGAGCCGGGCACCTTGGGACAATTTTTGACTCTATCACAAAGTGCCTTAAAATGTTCTGTAAGCAGTGAAATTTTTTAATTGACTGGGTAAACTATTAAATTACATAAATAACACAGAAAAAATACGATCTTCAACATATAAGATATACATTTTTGAGTTAAAGTACTCAAATTTGGGTTTTGTGACACGAATGGTAGGGAGGTTTTACGACCGTTTGAATTTATTTTATATATTTCTATTTAAAATTCATACATATTATGTATTGGCCACAATAGTACAGATACCACTTCACGTGGAAAAATTATCGTTAGAGCAATTTAGACCGTTTTAGATAGTTCTTTACTGAAGGCCGCGTAATATGTACATTTGAAAATATTCACCCTTATTTATCTTATTCCAACCAGCACTAAAAGCTTCAATGTATTATTAGAACTGTAAAATTGTAAGTATCAAATGTTAAAAGAATTTCTCAAAAAGCAGAGGCTAAAACCAGAACCTTGTACCTAATTTCTTGAGACAATATTTACAGAGTAATCTTTTGAAGGTAAATTTATTTAAATCTTTTCAGATATCTGCCCGTTTGAGATTTTTATGGCCGAAGGTAGAGTAATAGGTTAATAAAAACGGTTTACATTCTACCCGAACCTCGATCTCGCAGAACGTAAACAACGGAGTTAAGATCCTTTTAACACATCATTTAGGATCGAGTTTTATGTGATTTGCTAGTTTAGGTGTGTTCTTTGTTTCATAATATTGTACAGTCAGGGAATCTGAATGTTTAGCAGGTTGACCGCCTTCTTAATTTGTTCGCATTATAGGACAAACTTCACCTTGAAGTTCAATATTGAGTATTTATGTCATGCAACTGGCTGGAAATAGTAATAAGGCCAATTTTAGAAGTATCTCAACCTGCTAAACATCCAATTTCCCTGACTGTACTTAATCTGATCATTTTTAACAATACATTACCTACACCAACATTACGCCTGTATTGGCAAATGGAGTAGGCAGAGCACACAAAACGCTATTATAGCCACTTCCAGCATAGTCTTACGTTTGAACATGGATGAAAAAAGTGACAGGTTGCTAGCATATCGCTAAGTCAAGGCTAAACCTGTCTTTAGTCGTCCACAGAAGAAACGTATGCCATTATTCTAAATTCGACTACACACGGTCAAAACAACGTTCTGTTTTGTTAAGTTGTAGTCGTCAGTCGCCAAATTTATTGTCTTCAAATATGGCCTCACCAAGATTCGATACTAAAAGCGTGTTGTGGAAAATACGGCCCGGAGTGGATTAGTGCGTAGAACACACATCGAGCCGGTGCACGCCGGCTCATTGCGCCCGGACCCCGCTGATTCGCTCTTAACACGTTCATTGCCACATCACGCGACGTCGCGTGATGCAGTCCAATACTCTGTGGCCGACCACGCGACGTCGCGTGAGAGTGCCTTACAATTTTGTTCTCGCCGCCAAACGTTGGCCGTAACGTATTGGCTTATGGCATTTATTTTGGCCACTAGGGAAGGGAATCACCTATTCGTTAGTGACCGTGGCCCGTGGGTAGCTACCTTGCATTTTTTTTTATCGCGCTCATTAGTTGGCTCTTTGCAGCCGCTCGGTATAGGCGTGTTGCTTTGTTTTATTACGTTATTTATCATCGGATTACGTGTTTTAGGTAGCTTTTACAATTTGTAATAACGCTAAGTCGATAAAGAGGTCTGCTAAATGATCTACGTGATATGTTTTCACCACGCGAAGTCGCGTGAAGTGGCCATGTAGGCAAGAAAGGCCATATTATGGGAACAAATTCGACCCGTATGGCCGTTCACGCGACTTCGCGTGACAAAAACATATGTATTTATTTTGACATTAATTTAATATATAACAATGGATTTGATATATAGAAGTTCTATTATGACCAAAATAACCAATTTAAATGAATTATAAATTTTGGCCATCTCGGTATGTTCACCATTTTTGGCTTGGCAATGAACGTGTTAAAAGGATTTGCTGCTGAGATTTCAGTGAGCCAATCGACAAAGTGGATTTACTGGGCACTCCGGTCGCCTGAGAGCTTTTCAAATGTTTGCGGTGTATTAGCCGCAATAGTTTTTTATTGCTGGTTTGACGTATGGTAAGTTGTTGTGTTATAATAGTTCGAGAAACTGAGAGACGTATTACGTTTTGTTCATGTTTAAGATACCAGTAAATAATTACAATAATCGATTTTTCGATTAAAGAAATAGATCTCCAGTTACAAACAATTATAGATACTGAAATCTGGGAACAAATATACTAGTCAAAAATCAAACCCGAATAAATATTAATAGGTGGTTTTTTGACATCGAAAATTGTGGTAATAACTGTTCAGTATCTGTCATTTCTGTTATATTATCAACGTAACGATAGCCAAATGCATGATAGAAACGGTTAAAAGATTACTCACACTGTAATTGTTTTCACTACAACATAAAACGGTTTAATACGATTCATCGGAATGCAGATGAAAGGTGATGTTTCTGTTGAAAAGCAATGATATCAAAGTTGAACCGAACGAAGCATCGGAATTCGACAAATTTCGACTGCTGTACTTCTCTGTAAAAATTCGCTATGAAATGAGATACGAGACGTAAAAAGAAATGTTTACCGATACTACCCTGCTCTCATTTCCTGGAAATGTAATTTAATCAACGTAAAATCTCTCCGCCAAATGACAACTATCGTCGGAAACACTAGAACACAACACAACGATAAACGAGCAAGACGAAACCAGAAAAGTTTGTTCTTTTATTTGCTCTGCCATTATGTAGGTATCGAACTTTATCTTCCGTTTAATTGGTATCAAGTACAGTTGTTAAACAACCTGCGGCATTTTTCAATTGCAGTGTCGTTTAATAACAGTTTCAGCTCTTGTTACCTTTTTCATTTTGATTACAACTATCGGGTAAAATATTTTCATACGATTACTCTGTGAATTTGTTTTTAATCATCTATTGTATTGTCTTGTCCGATACTTAATAACTTTTGCACCCACGCCCTTCTCGAAATAACATTCGTTATGAGCTTTTTACTCTCATTGTATCATAGCGAATTCGAATAAACGTTTATTTGGTTAAATCACGTTCTACCCTAAATTGCTGGAAGCTGACTGTACTAATCCATCTTCACCCTTCAGTGTAATGCCCTGAGTAGGTACTGGTTATGTAATTTTCTGAACCACTGAATGCGGCATAATTTAAAGCAGATGCGGTAATTAAAATGATTATACGTCCGTGATTTGAAATCTGCGTTAATTTATCTACATAGAAAACAATGTTTTAGGTACTCTTCGTTTTTAAGATGTATAGTCACTAAGAACGCTATTTTTTGTCTTTGACTTCAACAAAGTACAAGTCGAACTTTAGTACCTACCGTCAGTAATATTTTCGCAACTTTTCTTCGTACGTCTGTTCTTATTGTAGGAAAGCTACTCTTCGGATGAAACAACAAAGTGCCACCTCCCTTCTTAATAAAAAGTAGGTATTATTCTTCTTGATGCAGTTGTATCCAGTCCATCCATTTCAGAGCGAGTTTCATGACCTCTAGATACGACGTCACGTCTTTTTTTATTTCATCTTGGACTCCTATCCTCGGCATAAGTAGTAAGTAGTATGCACCTTTTTTATTTACATATAGTTGATAATTTTGAGGCATATTTATCTTTATCCTTCCACTTTCCATTAAATTAAAAATATTTCCTTTTTCCCCAATCCGTCCCCCTAGACCATCCGTTTTTTATTTCATTTTAGCCTCAATAATGATTCTATCACCTAATGCACGCATAAATAAGTTTAATATTGAGTACCAACAGCATTTTTTATACCTTCTTTAATAGAAGTATTTTATTCCGTGTAATACTTGATCATCGATACGTAACAGAAAAATAAAACTAATAAAAATTAAGACGGAAGGATGGAAATGACTCTTCTTTGTCTTTTTGAAGTGTTTTTCATATTCGTTTTATGCAGGCAATTTGTCGTTGCCCACAAAGCTAGATGTCACATAAATGGAAATACTATTTCCTCTCAGACCTGTTTTTGACGTAAACGTAATGGTCTACAAATTTAAAGGGACTTGCAATATTTTGCTTTCAACAATATTATGAGAATAATTTATATTCAGTTCGATACTGTTTGCGAGTTTGCAGAAACTCGGTTTTA
The DNA here is from genome assembly GCA_005406045.1 of Adoxophyes honmai. NCBI lineage: Eukaryota > Metazoa > Arthropoda > Insecta > Lepidoptera > Tortricidae > Adoxophyes > Adoxophyes honmai. The sequence goes on from BHDV01011811.1 coordinate 25,625, forward strand.
GTTTTTTAAGATTTCTATTTGAGTTATTGATAAATTATTTGTATGGTATAAATTCCTAAAATCCTAAAATCCTAAAATGGTGAAATCATTATTGTTATTGTTTTTTACATTTTGTTTTTACATAATTTTGACATATTTATTTTTGTGACATTACATTTAATTTTTAATTTTTTTATTGACGAATTCAATCTAAATTCAGTTAACTTGACATTGTATTTTGTATTGTTAATCTTGTATTTTAAATTGAATAAATAATCTGAATCTGAATCTACCAGTTTGCACAGTCGAACCAATTTGATTTTGAACCCAAAATGCTCTTAGTTGAGCAATGCATTGTTATTACGATGTTTATTGTAAATAGATTCTATGTTTGGTCAGGAATCAATTAGACTGATAGTACCTACTCAGTCTTGCGCGCTTGTAAATATTATTCTCATTGAAACAGGGAGGCAGAGTTATATGTAACAATGGAACACCACGCTGACTTAGTGCATTGTTTTGTTATCATGAAATAGAATGTTCTGGAAGCATTGGTGACACTTCTATGTTGAAAATGAATAATGATATTGTTCACGAGCATGTAGATGTAGACGAAAGGGGAGGCGAACGGGTAACTCTACATACATACGTATTCTGCTTGGAAAGGAAAAAATGTTAAAATAGTGAGATCTACCTTGTCACTGATATTATGACTGCCTTCTTGATATTATTATGTGTGACTGTTATTATGTGATGATATTATGTCTGACTTCTTGTTTGTGCTTAAAGATTACTTAAAGGAAGTTAGATTCCTAAATGTTTTCGTTCATGCTTGATACTTAGTATCTAAGACTTTACAACCACAAATTACAGAAACCTAGACGTGCGTATCTTCGTCCTGTAAGTTATAGTTATGAGCTGCATAATTTACTTCATATCTCCAAGTTGTTAACTAAGTATATAAACTAGCAAGCTAATCCCAAAAACCTAAGATCAAAATATGGTCAGAATTTACAAAACATGCAACCAACGCAAAAGCAGTTTCGGCCAACATTCCTCTCAAGTATGGTAACTGAAACATTCATACGGAATGAAAATTCCGTGAAATGTGAATGGAAAATGAAATCGTTTGTAGATTTCACATTCCACACCCGCAGATGGATGCCGTGAGGCGACGTCCGTCGGCTGCAAAATAGATAGCGTGTGCAAAACATCCATGTGTTAAATTGAAAAATAAATCTACACTGTTGTGTGGGTGACTAATAACAGACACATGCTATCCATATGACTGTGTGAAGACGAATGATTGCAAATCGTCGTATTTGTTCGCATAGACAAAAATGTTTCTAAAATCAGTAGGCGTGTGTGGTAAACGGTTGAACATTCAGATAAATACTTCTTCTATTCAAAGACATTTCCTCTTTAATTTAGTAGAGAAAAGATAGAAGTGAACACTCACGTACATGTATTAACACTGGTTAATGTATGTTTTAGGTGACAGCTTAGAAAACCGTCACCATTACATCACTTTTTTGTTATACAGGGTGGGGCCTGTAACATAGGCAAAAAATTAAAACGTTAATTCTATAGGCTATACGCAGTTACCTTAACCTGGTCATAATGCTCCAAAGTGCTTAGTTTAGAAGATATAGCACTTTAAAGTTACAATAGACATGCAATGCGCTTGATCACTGCAAAACTGTCGCAAATCTATCGCTAAGTGTCTTAGTACAAGGAATTCCTTGGTAAAGGGGCGATGTTCGTAATTCAAATCGTATGTGCTCAAAAAATCCATCAATCAAAATTAGTTCTTAATTGTAAGCTATAAAACAGCTTTTCTCGAGAGTGCGGATTTGTAACCTTTTTATTGAACTTTGTGGTGATATTTAAAAATGAAGTACTTTGACAATAAGAAGAGTTGACAAATCAAAAGCCGTCACCAAGCCGTCACTAATTGAAAATAGCAAGAATACAGTACCTACGCCGCTTCTGAATTGTACGATATTATTTTATTGTGTATGGAGAAGCCAGAAGAAGACAACTAGTTAAGGGTGAATATCCCAGGCACATTTTTGACACGGCGGAGTAGTTATTGCCGCTGTTAACTGTTATTTACGTCTTATTGTAATT
>BHDV01011811.1:32053-51284 GCA_005406045.1 Adoxophyes honmai
GTAATACTAATATCTGCATAATGCAATGTGCTTGCTCTTGCTAAAATATTGGTGAATTTAGTAGGTTTTTCGATATTAGTGAAACATAGTAAATGCCAATGTCAAATACTACGACTGGACACTAAGCATGGGTAGTACATTGCTGGCTCGATTTATTTTGTTAGGAAACATGAAAAAAAAATTTTTTCATTTTAATTAGTTAAAATCATTTGGGATTAATTACTGATACGTTAAATAGTCTACATTTTAATTTTTTGCTTTAGTTACAGGCCCCACCCTGTATAAAACCTAAAACTGTGCTGCCTCAAAAACAAACTTCGACAAAATAAAACCTAAGATGTTCAACCGCACGACATCAATGACTTTGTCAACAAATTAGGTATACATTATGGTACTTTTCTCTAAAACTTCTCTGATTTTTCAACAAAGATGCTTCGCCACTCTTAAGTACTAAAGAATACGAAAATCTCGTGAAAGGGATCAATTTCAAATTCCGTTTAAGTCCCGTAGGCATGGTTTCGCTGAAAGACGCTTTCAATAATAAAATAATATATTTCGCTCCACAAAGACCTGTGGTTTGCCTCGACGGAGGTTTCTTCTGACATTGACAATTGTTAAATCTATTTAAACGAGAAGGTTACGTAATAATGTTTTAAATATCAAAGGCATTTCATTTGACAGATTTTTGTAAGCATATTAACTTTTCTTAGGGTCATTTATCTACCCGATGTTTAGTAAAATAAAGTTTAAAAAGAGATTGTGCAATCGAAAAGATTAGTTATTTCTGGATAAAATTATTGCAGTTTTAATCTTTTTACTTATTTTGAATTGACAATTACTCAGTTTGATCACAAATTGTTCACTTCTTGGAAACACCGTGAAAGTAACTTGTAATAAAGTATACCGACGGCGACGGGTTACACACGTCTTTAAAGACCATTGCGAGACGCCGCGGCTCCTAGATGAAGGGTTGCGATACATGTTGAGCTAAACTTTATTTCAAACTTGAGTTTGAGTCACTTTTTATTTCATATTCCAAAACTTGTTTCGAAATAAATTTTTGGAGCTAATTCGTTTATAAATGCAGGTTGCAGCGTAGTTGGATTTACACTGATGGCCCAGACTCAGGTTAAGTGGTTTTCCGCTAAGCGGTTTTTTTATATATTTGATTAAACACGTTTACTCGTCGTTGAGAGAATCTGCTACTAAGTAACTACTGCCTTAAATTAAAGTTCCGTATTTAGTACGTTTTTCAAACAAAGATGTAAGCCATGTATGAATGTTAATATTTGATAAAGCTAGAATGCTGTAACTAACCTTTTTATTTAAACTTGATTACATTTAAAGTAGGTATAACAATTACCCTTTTTGAAACCATAGATTTTATTATATTATTGAACGAAATTGAGCACTAGATTTAAGAGCGTGCACACAAAATTCGGTGATTTTGATGTTTTTCCAATGCTTTAGAAAGCTATAAATCCTTAAGTTTTTAAAGAAAAACTACTGTAACATATAAATAAACTCTTTTTCTAGGGATTAACGGAAAAAAATATTTTATTAGCAACACAGATTTCTTTTATTTAGCCAATTTGTAGAAGGGTTTTCACAAAAATACGCATCAGAGCTGTCTTTCACTTGAAAATTTGCCATTAAAATTTACCATAAACGATATAAACTTGTTATTATCTGATAGACAATATAGTCTACTGGGGATTAACGGATTAACATTCATGAACCAAATTATTGGTTTTTATTATTCAAATATCATTTTACATAATTTGAAAGTTGAACCATTACTTTATTTTTTTTCTCATTAATTTTAATGTAATTACAAATGAAACAATTTTATTGTAAATTTACAGAATATGTTTAGTCTAACCATATTTTTTTCATGGCTGAATATGAGTTAATTTACATTTCACGATTTTTTAAACATTGGTCCAAAACCACTAAGGTCAGGTGGGGGAAGAGAAACGCAGAGATAAGAGGGCTCTACAGACCATAGTCACTCATAACTCGACGTGTTATGGTCTGTGGTGCCTCTTACCCCTGCCCTGCCCCTGAATTTCTCTTCCCCCACCTGATCTTATATTACGTTCGTAAAAAATGTGTGCGCCCTCTTAAATCACCAATGTAAAAAAGCTTCGCATACACAAAGGACGAAATATTTTCATGAAAAATTGCATTGTGTTTTGCAAGTCGATTTCATTCCATTATTGCGATTAACACCTTTTGTAAATTTTTCAGTTATTCTCGTCGTGAAAAAAACTGTTTTAATAAATTTAAGGGTCAATGGATGAGATTAACCCAAATTTGGTTAGCTCGCAGACCGCCTAACGTACTCTTTTGTTTTATAATTAATGTTGAATTAACTAGATCAGGCGATTTATTGTACTTTATAGACATTGACAACAGTCAAACTATCGATTCTTTTATTTCGAGGTCGGGATCCCGAAATCGGTTCCTCTATTCATGTGACATTCGTTGTATCAGCTGTTTTACCCTCTGTGCCGCAACACAACAGTGCAATCACTGCTGCTTCGGCACACTCTTGAACACTCTCATAATAATCGACAAAAAATATTACCCTGGTTTACACAATAATCTACCTAATGACAGATTTCAAATGGTTTCTTGTTTAATTAAGTTTAGTTAAGTTAAGTTTAATTAACTTAAACACTTCTTGACAACATTATTAATTTGATGGCTACAACTTTCCAAAATTACGAATATCTATTAAAAAACTTGTATTGTTTGCTACCGAGTTAGCCATTCATTCTGTAAAACTTTTCAACAATACACCAGACCCGTTAACGCGCCAAGTTTACACAATCGATCCTTAAATTACTGATATTGAATCGACTAGAGTAAAGTCAGACTATAAAAAACCGGCCAAGTGCGAATTGGACTCGGGCAAGAAGGGTTGCGTAGCATTGACTACTCGTAGGTAAACAAGTGCATTATTGATATCGAGCAAAAACAGGCAAATAATGACGTTTCCTGATGAGACCCCATTTAAATATTAACTTTATTTTTATTTAATTTATCATCATCATCATCAGCCTATATACGTCCCACTGCAGGGCACAGGCCTCCTCTCAGTATGAGAGGGCTTGGGCTTGACGCCGGCAGCGTTTCATTGAGAGTGTTTAATATTTTTTGCCTTTTATTTTAGTATTTGTTGTTAGCAGTAGCAGAAATACAGTAATTAGTGAGATTTTTAATTGTCTATACTGTTAACGTTACATTTGGTTTGAGACTATGTACCTACTAATAGGTACTTTTATCGCAAAAACAAAAGAGTTTTTGTAGGAATCCAAATTCAACTATTTTGAATCTTTGGTCCTTTGGTACGGAACTCTAAAAAATGAACTCACTTTGTAACAACATGTTACCGTCGTAATTATTGGGCCATCATTTGGCTACGCACAACGCAAACAATATTATATAAACACACTTTGACGAAATTGAAATTCATAGCGGCTCACTGCCGACGTACTCGTGGTATTACTAAATTAATAGGTACATAAGTTCACAAAGTGGGCAAAACATTTTAGCGTGCGAAAAAGTTTTAACCCCAATTAAGTAGGCGTGCATTACGTTGAGATAGGGTCAATTTGTTCTATGCACAGTTGTATACATTGTGAATTAAGGGCATAAAAAAAGCATATATTACTGACAATACTCTGTTAGGCTCAATTCACACCAGAAGAGCAGCGCAGCGCGGCGTAGCGGAGCGCAGTTTCAGTGTCATGAGAATTTCAACTTTATTTTCATTACAATAAGACTTATTATCGCATGAGAAACTCTAACGATGCGCGCGGATGCCCGCGGATCCGCGGGAATTCCAGCGCATTCCATAAACAAAGCCGTGCGACTGCGCGAGCTGTCGCGGGAATGCCCGAGGATGCTCGAGTAGTCGCGACGGCCGCTGTCAATACATATGTCAATGTCAATAATTATGTAAATTCCAGCTACTTCCTTCGCATTCCAGCGGCTTCTCGAGCAGTCGCAGGAATCCTCGCGCATTCTCCACGGAGCGGGTCGCTGCGCTACGCCGCGCTGCGCTGCTCTTCTGGTGTGAATTGAGCCTTAGAAGATTAACTCTCCATAGCTAAAACCATAACTACCTCGGTTACGATCTAGAATCTAGGCTTTTGTTCTATAGGATACGCGCTTGTGATATCAAAGTTGACGAACAAGTGTGATGATAAAAACTGTGTTTATTAGATTTCTTGTGCAGACCTACGTTTTTACAAGATTTTTAGCTCCTTGTAGTACAACACCTCTCCGTTTCTTCCGTGGATGGCGAGGTGACTAAGGAAATGGCATAAAGTGTATATTAGGCGGCAGACGAGCAACCTGACACCATTTATACCTCTTCTACCCAACATACCTACTTAAAACATAATGATTGATGATAAATGAAACACTTTTACCATATTTATTAGACTCAATCAAATGAATAAGCTAAAAGTGTACGTACTAATTTCGCACACCAATCTCTTCCACCAATTGGGGTCACAGCGAGCCCACAATTGAAATTGTATTTAGCGATGGCCAATTCGTATAAACGGGACATTAGAGGTGTAATTAGATACGTGAGAGTGTAATCACGGGTGAAACCTGGATTCGGCTCCCGGAGGACAATGGGACGTGACTGGGGTAAACAGCCTCTTACATTCCATGCTGGTATGCCATGACATGCCCAGAATAGGGCTAGGACCGCTAATGAGCTAGAATATCTCGCAGGGTTTGGTTCACTATTATTGTGAAACTAAGTAAGTGATGAAAAGTGTTTTAAACAAAACTAGCGTGAGACTCACTCGTGGTGGGGTAAAAGAGGTACATTTTCGTCTTTATATCGAGATCAGTAGTGGGCCTTGACGCAAACGCTGAGCCGTGCTTCCGATGATGGGTCACGGATGCTCGAAACATGCCAAGCTAATCTCGATATGACTTGAGTGTACGTATACGTTTTATTTTACAAAAAAAAAACAATCATTGGTTATCTTATAAACGTATGTTCGCAGTATTATCTTGCCACGAACCAACTGCTACAACTATAAAATTGTGTGAGAACGAACTATTTTATATTTATAAAAAAAAACAATGACTACCGCTTTATAATTGTGACCTAGACGTCGAAATGATTTAGAAGAAAATAATTAATACAATGTAATTTAACTCTTGTTATACACAAGATTCCACCTCTTAACCTACATAATTTAATGCGCATTGACATTGTAAGTTAGTGAAATAAAAAACACATTTCTAAGACAAATTCCACGAAGTTTAAGCGTCAAACAAGGTTGAACAACGAATTTACTCTAGTTAACCGTATGGATTTAACAAAACCAGCCGAACAAACATCACGTACCCAATTACGCGAATAATCAAGTAAAGAAAACATTAAAGAATAAAATGTTTATTTGCTCTAAAACCCGCAGCGATCAAAGATCCTAATTGCTATTGGATTTCGATTGTAACATTTAAATACTCATAAATATTTATAGGCGATTGATAGCCGCCGCTAAGGGTCGGTTGGTAAAAATCCATTAGTTGTTTTACCTTGAAGATTGCTTTTATACAAATGAGGTACAATTTCACGGGAGCACGCCGGTCGAAGCAGGGTTAATGCGGATGGAAGCAGAATTAGAAGTGGTATTGGTCATACACTAGAACAAGTAACTGACGGGAGCTGACATATCGTTTTTAGGAAAATCAGGAACAAAAGCAACTGGCTTCTGATATTAAGACGAACCTGCAATTGAACTATTTAATCACTAAGTATCTAAAACATCACGCCTACATTTTTCGTGGCCACTTCTAGCTAATTTTTTTAGGTTTTGAATTGGCAGCGTCGACAGGTTGCTCATTATCTAAGCAGATAATTTATGTCCAAACTAAGTAACAATCAACACGATGGACAGATCTCATCAAGTCCATCACAGGGAACTCGATCAACGATTGTTCCCACATCACCAGAAACAGAAACGCGTGGCGACGGGTCGCAAGAGCTGCTGTGTCGCAAGCATCGAATTTAACATGACCACGACCACTCTGTTAAGAGTGTACGACTAGGAAGAAGAAAGTAACAATCAATGATATCTGTAATCCGTCTAATTATGGATGTTCACAGACGGTGATGGTCATTAGGAGATCGACTTCCATTCTTAGTAGAGTAGTTAGAAAAAAACAACAACGTGTACTACGTCGGGTCCAATTACTGCACTTGTTTCTCGTAATAGATATCTAACCAGTGCACCTACAATAGTTATTTGCTAGCTATTACATTCTGAACCTTTTCACAACAAATGTCAATAAAATACAATGTGGAACCCACACACATAACGACATAACACATACCAGTTGCCTTTAGTAAAATAAAACTAATACAATCACGTTTCTTTCACAATGAGTGAGTCTCACAGTAGTTTTATGGACAAGGTAATTAATTGGTACGAGGGTCAAACTGAAAGTTTCGGGAATAGAAAAAAATATGCAGTTAAAATGATCAAAAGTAATTTTATTGCTTTTAAAAGTATTCTCCCTTATATTAAATGTACTTTTCCATACGTTCAAACCAGTTTTTGAAGCACTCATTGAACGCTGAAGGGGGGGTCGACAAAATGGCCGTTTTGTACGCCTCCACGGCATCTTCTGGCGTCTGGAACTGCTTACCACGTAACTTATCTTTGATTCTGGGGAATGTGAAAAAGTCATTGGGACTTAAGTCAGGGTTGTATGGAGGATGGTCAAGTAATTCGACTTTTTCACCGTCTAGATAGTCCTTTGTTAACCGAGCCGTATGGGAGCTGACATTTCCATGGTGAAGGATGATGCGACGATTGATGTTTTTTTTTCTCAGTTCACCAAACACACTCGGCAAACAAATGGTTGCATACCAATTGGCATTGACTGTTCTACGATCATCAAGAGGAATTGTAGCCACGTGACCCGATTTGGAGACAAAAGTAGCCATCATCTTTTTGGCCGTGCTGCGAGAGCGAACCACTTTTGTCGGCTTAATCTCGCCTTCATAGACCCATACTCGAGATTGGTGTTTAGTTTCAGGCTTATATGCGTATATCCATGACTCATCACCCAATACAATACTAAAAACTGCATTTGAGCTTCTTCTGTTGATTTTATTTAAAGTTTTGGGGCACTAATCGACACGAGTCGTTTTTTGTTTGTCGAACAACAGATGAGGTATCCACCGGGAAAACAATTTTCGCACGCCTAACTCTTGCTGTAGAATAATTTGTATTTGACTCATTCCAATGCCCAGACACTCCTGAATTTCCCGATATGTCACATGTCGGTCTTCCGTAATCGGTTTACGCACAACATCGATGTTTTCTTGGGTGACTGCCGATTTTGGTCGACCTTCACGCACATTGTCCATGAGGGAAACACGGCCACGTTGAAATTCCGAAAACCACCTGTATATTGTAGTCATCGAAGGTGCTTCATTATTAAAAGCAGCAATCATCCGGTCTCCACATTATTTTTGTGTTAATCCACTTTTAAAGTCGCAGTAAATCATAGGTCTTAAATTTTCACGAGACAATTCCATGTTGAGCAGCGACTCATCAAGTTCAAAAAACAATTGAAACCGAACCATTGTTTTTTTTTTCTATGTGGCCAGTGTTTTAAGATATAGAAACTTTGACGATTGTAAAAAGGTATAATACGTGATAAAAAATAGTATTTAAATATTAGTTTCCCGAAATTTTCAGTGCAGCCCTCGTACTTATAAATTATCGCAAGTACGGATTTTATTTATGGTTTTAACAACTGAGTAGTGTAGTAGACGATGCATGAACACAGAAACAAGATTGCCAAGTTCTAGAAGATATTTTACTCGAATACGACTGCACGCCATAACAATACTGAAAGGCGAGTCAGAAAAATCCAATGCAGCGTACAGCTCATTCATGCGTCCTAACCCCGGGTTATGTATTAACAGGGGGCTTTTAATAGAACTGCTTTGTGAAGGCAGACGGGTGCTAGGCTCCTAGCACTTCCAATGAATGGGGTATATACCCTCGTGGAACTGTATGGGACGCCCCGTGTTTCAGGCGCCTTCGAACTGAGAGCGGATTGATTGAAATGTTACGTACCAGTACCAGTGTAAGTTAGGGACGTTTGTGGTAGTTGTAAGTTTACGTTCATCGTGCTGTAGCCTGGGCAAGCAGAGCTTAGAAATGCTTCGTGGACAAAACTATGATTGTTTTAACTATGTACAGACATGTTTATTAAAATGTTTAATGCATTCATAGGTACGTTGCGCATTAAATTTGTTCCCAAATAGGGTCAGACCACACGAAAGAAATAGAGTGTTGCTGTGGTTTTATTTTGCTAATTTTTGACGCAACCATCGCGAGAAGTACTTACGGGAGACTGAAAGCTGAAACTACAATTTGGAAACAAGTAGGTACTACAGAAGAAGATTTGAGAATGCTATTCTTGAATTACAGATGAATGAATGATGATGAGTTAATGAAGAGTATCTACCGTATATGTACCTATTTATCGTAGGGTTATCATTTTGATGTAAATTTTAATAAGTAGCTACTGATTAAGACATATTTGGTAAACCATAATCTAATAAACCACAGTCCTCTAAATCAGATGACGTAGGATCTTTGCAAAAAAGTTTTGGTTCTGTAAACAAATGAAGTATTTTTATTGCATCTTGCTTGCTTGCTTTATCCTTTGTTGTGCTTTGATAAAACAAGTAAAGAAGGCATTGTTTATGTTGTTGCAGTTTATTAAAACTACACAGTGAACCAAAAAAAACTGTCTATTGTTATATTTTATTGAATACAGCGATTTATCTAAAATACCTAAGTTTTCTAAATCCTTAAATATTTAAGCCTCGTAATCGCAAATTCTTTCCAAAAAACCTACAAGTGCAGGTAACCTCAAGTGGAACATTTTCCGCGAACTCCTGTACTTTACGGCCGCTGCCAGAGTTATAGCCCACATCCAATATGTACACAAACTTGGCGAGGGCTTACCTGGATGGATGGTTGCTATTATTATTAATATTCAAGATTAGTTGCGTAGTTTGTCCCTGACAGTCGTTCTGGCGTCATTGTAGGGTTTACAGTTGAGTTACAAAAGAAATGCATCACGTGAATGCGTTGAAAAATCTTACCTGTGTACCATCGAACCAATGGATTCTTGATTACAATAAAAACTGTTTAGGCGACAAAGTAAGTATTACATTTAAAGTGGCAATATTCCGCCGTAGGTCAGGAATTAGTTGATTCAACTATACAATCTCAGGCCTAGAATTGATAGAAATTGAATTTGCAGTGTTAACTTTTTTTAGTCCGCCTCTTTTTTTAGAATTTTTTTTTAGTTTTCTTTGTTGGTTAATTCAAACGGTTAAGAGGATAGGAGTCGCGCCACTTCTCCATACAAACGTAGTCCCCTGTTTTCTCCGTGAATTAGAGCATTTTTTTTACATTATACCTATGTATTTGTATTAGTTGTGGCTATGCCCCTATGATTTGCTTTTATCGATTTTCTAATATATTTTTTTATATTTTTTTATTTAGAATATTGATAAAAGCAAATCATAGGGGCATAGCCACAACAAATACAAATATAATGTAAAATATTTTTTTTGCTCTAATGTCGGAGAAAACAGGGGACTAAATTTGTATGGAGAAGTGGTGCGACTCCTATCTTCTTAATGCAATTCCTATCAAGTCTAGGTTATTTTTAGTTTCAGGAGATTTTTTTTATTTAAGTTTTAGTTAGGTTACCTGATTATGGCTCGTAATTTACTACAAATATATGTACAAAAAACTTTAAAATGGCTTCTACTTGAATCTCCATTATGTCTATTATAAACTTTTTGGTAGTTTTTAAAGTAGTAACACTCGTTAATTAATATATTTGCAAATTTCTTTAACGTCTCACATACTCTTAATACACAAGACAATAATGGAGTACCTACAATGAAGAATCAATACGTTCGTAATAAAAAGGTAACAATTCATGAACATGTAATTACCCGTCCTTCCATCTGTTGCGATGGTAAAACCGACATATCAAAGCCTTCATTTCGCATAACAGCTACTTGTCATAAACATGAAATTTGAACTCCGTCATTTCATTACAGCAAACAAACCTTCGTAATAAAGGGACGAACAAATATCGAACCAATTCAATAAGCGACATTGTAAAACAAATACACAACAAGTATTATATAGCAAAGCGTCGCAGCAGCAGCAAATAAACGGAGAAATAACCGTCTCAATATCGACTCCCCGCGCGCTGAAGCAACAGATTGTGACGTCTAACTCGACTATTCGAAAACCCAAGCACAATTCTCGATGACAATCTTTACCCCCATCCTTTTCACATTGAAACAGAGCAACAAAGACAGCGCATTCCGAAGTCACGGTTCGACAAAAGCTCCGTGCAAAATCGTTCAGCGCCAGTTCTATGAAATCGACATTGCCTTAGGATAATCGGCCATAAACCGGGAATCAACGACCCGGCCATCTTTCTCGACCTAGTTTTATAGCCACTCATTTATCTCACGAGACATGCTCAGACATGTCGCTCGAGCATTTATAATGTCGACAATTTATTACGGAGGGAGTTCAAGGGTTCTTAGCTTGGTTTAGTGATTGACCAGGGTGGGAATGTCTGTGTTCACACTTTGGAAAACAGCTGAGTAACGATCTGAAATCGCGGGAGGCCGTATAAAATTGAATAGAGATACTGATAGGGTTGTAAAAGGGTTTGGTGTTTGGAGTCAATGTCTAAACAATATGTTTATCCTTTCAAATTGAAAAAAAGCTGCAGCTTGGTGGACCAAATTAATACTTTTATAATACGTTTGTATAACGCTTGTAGAATACGGAGAAAAAATGAAAAACTTTTTATTAAATTGCGGTCGTTTTTCATCCTCTGGTGCTAGTTTTACTAATTAGGCGTCCCAAAACCATTTGTAACCATTTTAACAATGAAATGTCTCGAAGTTTGTGAGTCTAGACTAAAACTTAGTCGAGTATCATTTGATAGGAATTCTGATGAGAGTTGAATAATAAAGTAACCTGCCAAGAAATAAACATTTTCTTTTTAAAAAGTCACAGTATTTTACTTTTTTATAACTCCTACAATCATCTAAATGAAAGTGAACATGATTATGAAACTAAGTTTTTAGTGACATCGGACACGATTGTACTATTTCGACACAGTTAATATAAATATTTAGTTAATTGTTTTTCACAACTTTTGAAATTCATTCTTTATCACCAAATTTGTACAGCAACCTGTTTTCTTTACGACAATATCACTGGACACTGGACAATTTTTACACCAATCACCTAGTCCCAAAGTAGGCAATTTAATGCCTGTGTTATGGGTACTAGACAACGGATAAACTTACTTATATAAAAAAATATAAGTGTGAACCTGAAAATGTTTCCAGGCACAGAGACATATCAGTATTTGGAATCTTTCCATAATTGCATTTAGTTAAACAGATCATCATAATGCTTCTCTATCGTTGTATTTCGCTGCACTATACTGTTACTTGTCTGCAGCGTAAACGTCTTTGTATAACCTATCGTTACCAGCACCAACCGTAATCGTCCATCATCAAAATAAAGAGTTTTACGAGCCAAATCAACTCGTTTTACGACCTCCGTTCAACAGGTTGGGGATCTTCTTTTTCACATAGCCGCAGTAAACGTTAAGTACCGTAAAAGTAGCTATTCAGGAGTTTGGGTCTACTGGAGGAAACGCTCTGTATACAAAAACATACCGAAATTAAATACAGTTGTTTTGAACTGTTAATGGTTTGACGAATCGTTACCGTCTTTGTCGGTTGATAATTTGCAGTTTTTAACCCTTAATCTGTAGGTGTCTTAAATCATAGAAAATTTTCGACAAAGATAAACGGATATCATAATATTTATTTTACTTAGCAAATTAGTGTTGATAAACGTTGTCAGCGGCCGAGAACAGATTTTACTACTTTATTTCAGGTTTTAGGATTTAGATTTAGGTATGTAGTGCAACTACAGTAAAAAAAAATCTCTGACCCACTGAAGAACGTTATCACAATAAACCAAATCCAGATTTCATTTGTCGAGCAGTGCAATTTCACTATGGCGTTCACTGCAAATCGGTTCCATGGTGGGTCAGAAATCGACTGGTTTGATAGTATTTAATAGGATAATTACCTTCAAATTGACCCATCCAGTTTACTTAATTACATCGTGGAGGTGAAACGCCTCGATCATTCGCTTCGATAAAATTTGCATTTACATGAACCCAGTGATTGATTCAAGCCTTTTATAATATTTACAGCCTGTTAAAATGCAGGTTGTTATACTTTTAATTTTTACTAGTTTATCCGATGAATAAATCCTTTTAATGAGTTTTTTAATACAGTAGTACTCTCTCTTTACATCATAAACTCGACACAATAGACGGTATTGTCAATGAGGCTTTGTAAAATTTTGAATATTTCTTTTTCACTTTCATTTTCTTTTTAGTTGGATCCTAGCTGCCTATAATATTTAGAGATCTTAGCAACCAAATCACAAGTTACTTAACTTTTCCAGCTTTTCTGTCATTCATCTACAGTATAATCACCCTCATCGGTGGTATATTAATTGTCACTAACCCTTCAGGACTTCATGATGTCACAGCATGGAGAACAGATAATCCTGGCGAGACGGTACCGAAAAAAAAGTAGTGAAGTCGCTTGGACTACTGTTTGTGGCAATGCTATGTACGGTCGACCAAGAAAGTGGTCTACCACTTTTGGCAAAAGTTTCTGTGAGATTAAAATTATCACAAGGTTGACATTGTTACTGTCATAATATTATGGCGGGGGGAAATCGACCTTGTTTCATGAGGTTCAAATGAATATCGATCTTGAGGGGGTAGACCAATTTCTTGGTCGACTGTACAAGGCTTTTGAAAAAACGTTTGGATACTGTCGAGCAGGCTAGACTGTTAGCTATATCACAGCCAGAATCTGGACATTGGTTTCACGTAGTTCCATCACGAAACCTTGGCACAATTTTGGATCCTGGCTCACTAAGAACTGTTGTATGTTTCTGGGAAGCCACAAACTAACCACCAACCAGAACGTGGTCAGAAAGCTTGTGAATGTCATACTTGCTCTCGAACTCGACTGTCAACTGAGTCTGAGATGAGATGAACAACTGAGATGCGTCACTTAATGATCCCATCCGCCGGGCACTCAGGACTATTGCTATCCAGTGACTGAGTCCTTAGGTATATCTTTGGACACACATTAGTGCCTAGGAGCTTGGGCAAACCTTTGACGTCGGACGTTACTTGCACAGACACGCTGGCTCCTCCTACGTGAGCCTAAAAGCCAGGGACTCCTGTCTAACCTCTAGAACAACCCATTGCCACAAATATGTGCTTTAACAAATAATTACATTTTTGCAGCACTTGCTTTAGGAACTTTAGAGCCGCTATTCGACACCAAAGAGTTTGTTTGCGAGGTGTTGGATAAACTTGTTAGTGTCTTTAAAGACCTCAAAGCCAGAGTTTTTTTTGACCCAGAGGCTGAGCATAGTTGCGTAGAGAGAGAATGCCGCTAAGCTCTATACCCCGGGTAAACAAGATTTAAGAATATATTTTTTTATAATGAACAAACAGTACTTATTAATAGTTGGTGTAGTTTTTTTAAGTATTCAACAAAATTAAAATAACATGTTTACCTACTCATCACTGAAAATCGAATATGGATTACATTTGTAGTTTTACGATAAGTATCGTGTAACAGCAATTTGGATAGCAAAATTGATAAAATTACAAGGCGCGAGAGAAAAACAACACGAGTATTAACGTGTCGGCTTTTCAATTTTATGTGCAGGCTCATTGAAAGCTTCAATTAATTAATTCTGAATCCAAAACACTCATTTACAAAATTTCACGGGTAAATTCTTTCATTTGATGAGTATTTTTTGTTTTTCGACTAAATCAATGTTTCCCTGGTTGGACTCGTAATGATCAGTGATTGGCGATCGGATGCATTTTCTGTCACTTGGACGTTTGACACTATGCACAGTAATGACTAATATGGATAAGTCAGTGTTATTTAAAATAAAAACCACTTTAATAAAAAAATTATTTAATTTAATTTGCTATAATAAATAATCATTAATTTTTTCTACGTCAACAAATGAGTGAATATCAACACAGAAAAAAAAATCAGTTTCGGTGTATATAATATTTTAACAGAATTCATACTTTTTAGTAATATCACTTTATTTGTAAACTATTTATTTACTAAAAGATTAGTATTATCACTTTATTTCTGATAAAATGTAGAAAAAAAAATGCGTCACCAAAACCGATTCCCCTCTCTGTGTTGGTATTCACCCAGATGTGAGAGGTGCATAATCGTAAACTGATATTTCGTTGTTAACAAACTTTAAGCAGGTAATATTTTTTTGTCGAGAATTTAAATAGTCTTGTCCATGTAATAATTTCGTCAACGATTTGACATAAAATGCTTCCGATTGCCGATCTCTAGTAATGACTCCTAAGTATGGTGTTGGGCTTAGTACCTCTTAATTTTTTCAGTGGAAGTCGTAGAAAGCAACTAAGAAAATAGATAAGGTAGGTATGTCGTAAGCAACATGTCAGTACACTGTCATAGATTCTCTGAGAATCATGGGGCCCATGATTGGTAAATATTCGGGCGTTTGAACCGCTGTCATTATTCTCAACACTTTTTTTATCAGATTTCTGAAATTGGTACAATAAGTGTGTTATATAGTATCTGTGCCTTATAAATAGGTACACACTAGACTATTATGTACACAATTCTCAAAGAATCTGATAAAAAATGTTGAGAATAATGACAGCGGTTCAAACGCCCGAATATTTACCCCGCTTTTGATTTAAAAAAAAATCCCCTATTTTACATACAAATTTTGTGGCTTCATTTCGTGACCGCCGTACTAAGTGTAGGTATAAAAAAGTAACTGAATAAAATTTGTTTTGAGCATTTTTTCAAATTTCGGTGTTGATTTTGACGCTCTTGAAAATCTTTTTTTTTATTTCGGAAAATTAAAAACAGTTTCAACTTTTTTAAAAACGCCCACCTAACTTCAAACCTATTTTTTTTGAAGTGGCTGCAAAACGAGAATTAATTATGATTTTGTTTATAATAATATAACGTTTATGTGCTCTACCTACCCATTTGGGAATACAGGCAAGATGTATGTATGTATGTAAATTAAAGATTTCCTTACTATATTAAAAGCTAGGATTTTTCTTAAACATTTTCTACTATCTTCGTTTTCAGTATTATAATGAACGCTTGCGTAAGTAAAATGCATGTAATAGTCTGCCATTGTCGGGCTATGATTTACAATACAGGCTCTCGCCTCGTTTGTTTCTATATGTGCTCCATTCAGGCAAAGCAGTTTGCTTTATTAAGCCTGTTCAATACGTGTGCCTAGTGTTACAGCTCCGTCCAATATGAAAACGCTTGATAATTTATTTATGATTGTATGAGGATAAGCGTATTTTTTTAGGATCATTTGTTCTGTTATCCAAAAAAACTACGATTAACGGTCCACTATAAAGACAAAGTTCGTGGACCATCCCAGGGGTCGGATTTTTCATCGCATGATCCGAGGCAAGAAAACTATGGAGTCGATATTAAAATTAAATTATTATTTAAACCATACTCATACTCATTCATTTAATTAAGAATGAAATTAAATTGTAAATATAATAAATCGTTATGAGTAGAAATAAATTACATTGTAAATAAAAATAAAGTAAAATAAAACATTACTTTTATTTTGTGCATCTAGTTTCCAATATCCATAAAGCTTGTAGATACAGGAATGACTGCCTCAAAATTTTGACAAGGTATGGCATGTGCATTGTCCATTTCAAAATTACAATATTGTAAAACGAGTAAATAATGGCAAATTTTTCCATATTTTAATTTTATTCAGTAAGATTAATTTTCGATTACCATTTTTAATCTGTTAACCTACACAAAGGGCAAAGTATTACGGGACTAAGAAAATTAGTGAGTATGAGTATGAATATGAATTAAAAGTTTAATTTTAATATCGACTCCATAGTTTTCTTGCCTCGGATCATGCGATGAAAAATCCGAACCCTGACCATTACAGTTAAGAACAAGTGCGACGATCGCATTAAGTGAACAACTCAGTATATTATGCAATGTATACAATGGTCCATTCTAAGTGATCCATGGTACCCCCATGGCCTCAATTCAAAATCACGCTCGAAGTAATCAACACAAGGCCTCGTGCTCCCAATTCACCACATTAGCAAGAGCACTAAAGACATGTTTACTGGCATAATATGTAGTTGTGGGCATAAATACTACGACTGATGGAGTCCCCAGAGCGAGACCCAAAACTTTGACGCGATTAATCTGCTGGCCAGGGACTGTAACCAATTGTAGGCTTGTGTCGGTCAGGAGCAAAGAGCTAAAAAGAGCGAATCCTGCCACAGAGCGAATTGAACTAGTTCCTCACAAATGACATAAGTCGATCTCGATCTCGGTCCCGCGCTCCTTTCCTGAATCGTAATGTAGCGCGAGCATGGAGCGGGAGCGCGCCGCTCTGTGCGAACGAGACAAGGCGAGACTCTTTCAAGGCGTGTGCTGCCCGAGTGCGAGTGAGACGCATAACTTATTCAAATATTTGCCAAAAACAAGCATTCTTGAAATGTGCAATTTATTTTAATAGTTCGTTTAAAATGCATAATTAAATACATTGTTACGTTTAGTAGTATTTTCATATCAAACTATTTAGTTCCGCGTCCTTCATTTCGGACCTAGGACGAAAAGAGTTACTCCTTCCCAGCTCTCAAAATTACGCTCTGGCTCTGAACTAAGGAAAGGAGCAAGGAGCAAGGAAAGGAGCAAGGAGCCAAAAGAGCGAACTAGTTCCTTTTACCGATTGAACTAGATCGGAGCGCTCTTTTTGAAGACCGAGCAGGCACAACTCTAACCAATTGTGTAGAAAATATTGCTACCAGCTCATTTACATGCAATGCTCATGTGGAACTTTCTAGAGCTTTGCGGTAAAGCTCTGGGATTTTCATTGTCAAGGGTGCCATTAAGGGCGAGGGTAATGCTTTTGTTACAAGTGTTTAAATGTTACACCTGTTATTTGCACGTCATATTTGTTACTTTTCAAAAAGTTGGCTTTAGTTGTTTTGTTTTGCATTATTTGTTCAATATGTTATGTCTTTTGGATGCATATCGACGCTTGGGATAAACGACACATTTTAAGATTGAGATTTTTAAGATATTATTACGTGGCAGAAATCGGCCACTGTCGTCAAAAATGTCGCCTTTTAAGTGTTCATGTAAATTTTTCGTTAAAAAACCTAGAGTTTAATTTTAGTTTCAACGCGCATTAAAACAAAGTAAAAGCTTTCCCTTCAAAATTACCTTCATTGATCTCATTCGTCATTCGTTTTAGAATATCCCACGGATACGAGAGACGAGCCACTGTAATTTGTACAAGCAATTAATCTAAATGATAAAGGATGTAGTAAAGATTAGATTACAATGCTTAGAATAATGAAACCCCTAGTATTTTCATAGCTACATCTCTTGGTACAAAGGGATGAAACTAAATATTAATTACGACTGCTGTGTAGACGCATAGGGTTTATTCAACCTTTGTTCTCTGTTTAGCAGAGAAAAGCACAAAAGGCTCTATTTGAGAGAAAATTTCGCAGCCTATTGTCAATATTGTGGCCTATAGATCTTCATGGAATTAACTAGCGTTCATACATTCAACTTGTCTCTATTACAGGTGTTTTATCTGACGTAAAACCTAAAATGTGCTAGTTGCTACAAAATGTGGAACAGCCTTGGTTTTGTATATATGTAATGTTTCGTATGCTTTGCCTACCCTTTTCGGGGAAACGATCGTGATGTAAAAGACATGTTATTTTTATTAAACTCAATGGAGTAATTTTACATTGCTTTAAAATCAACAGAACTATGAAAGTCGCTTCCGAATAAACGTTGTAATATTACGTATGCGATATTATTGCAAAATAAAAACTAATATAGTTCATTTCATTAGTTTAGTTGTTTCTTTCGATATACCGAAAACATCAAATAAGGCTTACTACCAACAAAATCCTTTAAGGAATCAAATATTTAGCATATTTCTTAATCCGTACTGACTTTGACACAACTAAATCGAATTGCTTAAAATGCCAAATCTGACAAAAGTTAAAACAAACCTAAAATCTAAATTCATAATTAAGTATCCATGTAGTTACTAAATTTTACAAGCTACTTTTAGGTACCAAATTAAGTTATACAAGAAAACATTAACATTCCATTAAAATAATAATGTATGCCTCAGGTCTTTACACAAGCCTCTGTTACATAGACGCGCCATGGCTTACACAAATACGATGTCCGAAAATTAATTTTCCTAATGGGATGTTACTTGCAACGAAGTTAACTGTTTGTAATTAGGTAGACTCACCCGGGGCCACCGGTCAGAGCGAATAATTAAATCCTTCCAAAACGAGACGAATTTGGACTTGTCAGAAAATTTTAACTCGTTTAGTTCGGAACAAAAAATGTCTTAAGTTTATTTTGACTACTTCTCTTGCGATGTCCGTAAACATAGAATTATTGATAAATTAGGTACTGAAATGTGATTGCTAGTAATTCGACCGCGACACTATTATGCCATTATTGTTTCTTCTTATTAGCGATTCTGCACAATATTCTAACTTTCTTTAATACATACATACATATTCTCACACCTGTATTCCCAAGAGGGGTAGGCAGAGCACTCGAATTAAAAAATCCAGTGCCACGTTTAGCAATTTCAGGGTAACCAGATGGTTAAACGTGATATTGCAGTGACAGGTTGCTAGCCTATCGCCCACAATACACTAACCCTTTAAAAATTGCATAATTGCGAATAGAGAGAAACAATAATCGCCCAAGTGTCAAATAATTCGTCCCTAATAATGTGGACTAGTAATGAATGAGGATGAACAAAGTGTGGTGCCGGGTTAGAATAGCACCTCCCCCTTTCTTCCCGTGGGTGTCGTAAGAGTCGACTCTGGGAAAGTGTAGGTGTATTGTAGGCGATGGGCTAGCAACCTGTCACTGCAATATCACGTTTAACCATCTGGTTACCCTGCTGAAATTGCTAAACGT